>JADDOH010007962.1:0-111108 GCA_016648135.1 Agrypnia vestita | reverse complement strand
ACCGTACTAACAAATTTTACAAATGTAATACATTGTCAGGCAATGTGTGTAATTGCGCACAATCGAAATACCTCGAACACTTCATAATATTCTGGAACACCCTAAAAAACTCTGAAACTGTCTCGAAAAGACAGAAAATGTCGAGGAAAGAAAAGAAAGAAGAGAGAAGAAATGCACGGACTTACCCCCACACTTCCTAATTCCCTCTCGTCCGCAAACTTCCGGGCTGATTCACTCTGGAGGAACGTCTCCCACTTCTTGCTTTTAGTTTTTTGCGGATCTTTGCGTCGTTTTGAGTTTGAAAAATACACGGTATTTCTTTCGTCTGTCGAGAACTTGAGTCGTTCGAGTTTTGCTTCGCACGGCGGCTATCGTAAGGTGCGAATACACTCGCGGCTGGTAGATATAGCGTTCATTCTGCATTTTAGGTAGGTAAGTAAGGATTTGATATAGGAAGGATATATTGGGATAGGATTTATAGGAAATCAGGTAAAGGAGAACAATGCCATGCGCTAACACTAGGAATATATAAAATAGTCTCGAAGCTTCGAAAAACCAACGCGTTTTGTAGTAAATGTGAAGCCAGAGCCGCGCAGGGTAGTTCATTGTATTGACGTTTGACAATAAATTAAGCGTAGAATCTAACTACGTGCGTATTGACATGAATTCTCTGCGAACCTGTGTGGGGATATTCTAGCAAGCGATAATAAAGGGTTTAACAAATGAGTGATAAATTGAGATACCTCTTTCCTTTGTGAATGAAAGAATATGTTCAAATTAAAATCGTGTTCTGTGACTTTTTTTGGTAAATTAATAAAATTTTAAAATTGTTTTAGTGTTTAAGTATTCGTCTCCTCCAGTCACGTCCCGTGACAATATTCTCACGGGATCGCTATATATTTTTAATAATTACAAAACTCACCGAACACAATCTTAAAAAGAACAGTATTATGCAAGTCGGAAAATTTTGCACTCATCATTCGAGAATTTTCCACTTACCTGGAACACTTTACACTAGTCTTCTAGAATATTCTCTCGTCTGTGAACACTTTATCTATCGTTTCTTATCATACTCCATTTCTCTGATCGATGTAATGCGCACTCGATCGCAGTTAGTTTCGCTCTTATGGTTTTGATTCAGTTGTCAACATAACGGTGTGTAGCAATGTTGTCGTCCCGTTTTATATTGTTTCGGTTTTCTAGAAGTTTCGCGAATTGAGTCGGAATTTCCTCCGTTTATTTTTTTTGGGATTTTAAAGGTGAATTTATAAGTAAATACATGTATATACGTATCAAAAATAAAAATATATTTTGTTTTCAATACTTATATATTGAAAATATCAACATATTTCTGGGCCAATGGTCCCTCCGTCAGGATGCAATGTAGACCAACAAATTAAATAATTAAGTACTAACATGAAAACAAATTTAAAAGATGAATATTTGTAAAAAGGACCTGGTTATTTATAATATTCAATTACTACTGACACATTCCCTTATTTCCAAAATTTCTATTTTATCAAACTCTAATTCTGTTTATTTTTAATGTAAAATTTGTAAATTCTTGTTAATATTAAAAAAATGATCCATAACCAAAAGTTCATTAAAAAATTCGGAATAATTATTGGCACTTTAACTCCTTAATTGTTCCCTAACCCAATCATTAAAATTGTTACCCGTTTTTATTATAAAAAAATAATTACAATAATTACAAATCAATTTATAAACACCCGATTTTCAATGTTCATTTTGATTTTCATGTTAATATTTTCAATACATAAGTGGTGAAAATTAAGTATATTTTTGTTAATTATATTGATAATGTCACCATAAAATTATTTTGCTCTTTGTAGTTATTTAAAATAAATTCTGAGCTTTATTTAAAATAAAAACATTTTTGTTGTAAATTACACTTTATAGTACACATTTATAGATATGAACATCTTCCTGAATGACGGTTTCATTCTATCACTCCATATTCCATTTAGAAAAAGTCGTTTGTATTATAAAATTAAGATCAATTTGAAAAAAATTGTGAAAATTTTATTTTAATCGATTATTTAAATTTCTTCAAAAAGAACAAAATGATTTTGTAGTGACATTATTAACATAATTAATAAAAGTAAACTTTGTTTTCACCACTTAAACATTGAAAATATCAACATGTTTCAAGGTCAATGGTCCCTTCGTCAGGAATCAATGTACACCTACTAACAAATTAAAAAACAAATATCAGAGTACAGGTAATAAAATGATTATTTAAATATTTCATCAAATTAAAAAATTCGTATGTTACATTGAAGACATTTCATCAAACATAATTATTTTGTTGTCTATCCATTTATCCATCAGTCTGTCTGTCTGTCGATCTATCCGTAGCTTCATGTAGTGTCCGTAGTTTCGTTCGAATAAACAGATTGAAAATAAACTTGTCAATTTACAAATTATGAAATCCCAATAAATGAAATGTTGGTAATACACAAATAAAGTAACTATTATTAATAAATATATATGATAATTTAACGTCATTTATAAAGTAATTTATATTACTGCAAGGCAATTAATATATCACATAAATTTTGATTATCTCGAGTTACTTATAGTATATATAGTCAGGCTCTTGTAATGTTATTTTAGAAAAAATGTTGAAACGGTTCTTCTTCTAACGGTTATTGTGCGGAATAGTTCGTAAAAACGTCAGAGTATATAATTAAGTGATGTAAATGTTTGGTTCAGAGAGTAAAACGTAGAAGGTAGACTCGAAAACCGTACACAATGCACGATAACGCAAATAACAATATGAAATATCATTCACATACCTGCGGGGAGAAATGCACTTTCGCGCAAATTTATTGTTGAATAGTCACTGTGGCTGGTCGTCCGGTTACTTGGTGATAGAGTGTTCTTACTCGTAACCATGTTGCTAAACGACGCATTGTCGTGGGGAGTCGTGGAGAACTACGATAAATTAATTGTGTAGTTAAATCTGGTGTCAGCCGTGCCACAGGTCGCGCGAGGCACTAAATGTTGGTTTTTACAATCTGACAAAAGTGGCGGCAACTAGTCTATTTGCAATAATATTTTAAATACTGTCACGGATCTTGGCTGCGGGGGGCAAATGAAAATACTGGAAATTAATTAGCGATTTATTAATAAACTAGCGTACCCGGCGTTGTACGGGTTAAAGATTAGGTTGAAAATAAATTTGTGGGGGGAAACAAAGGTTCGATTCGAATGGTATAGATTTGCATCGAAAATATATCAAGTGGAGGGGAAAGGGTAAAGGGAGTGGGAGGAAATGCCACCTATGATACCCGCCGAGTCCTAAGGAATAAGTTTCCAAATTTTGAGTCCAATCAGTCAGATTTGCATCGAAAATATATCAGGGGAGAGGAAGGAGTAAAAGAATAGGGAGGAAATATCGCCTCTGTTACCCACCGTGTTCTGATGAATTAGTTTGCAAATTTTGAGGCCGATCGGTCGGACGGTATAGATTTGAACCGAAAATTTATCAGGTGGTGGAGAATGGGTAAAGAGGAGGGGGAAAATGTCAAAAAATGTATGAAAACTTTCCAAATTTTAAGTCTGATCGGTCGAACCTACAGATTTGCATCGAAAATATATCAGGGGAGGGGAAGGGGTAAAAAAATAGGGGGAAATGTCGTCTGTGTTAACCGCCGGGTCCTAAATCATAAGTGTGGAAAATTTGAATCGAATCGGACAAACGGTGTAGATTTTTATAGAGAACAGACAGACGTACATTGAGTTTTATAGGTATAGGTGATTAATTTATTATTCCATGTACAAAGTCACTTAACACGAAATAAACTCAAAACTATTCTTTAAATCATACGTAATATTTCACTCCTATTCATATACATAATATAGTGTTCATCACTTTGTTATGACTGGGTAACACATATTTATCACTTCCTCGCAGTAAGTCACACTGGTTTATTTCGCCACTTGTGTACTCCGCTTGATTATTTCGCTGGTATCTATCGCTTCGACTATCTCTGGCCACCATGACCGTCCCCCTGTGGCCGACTTTGTACCGAACAAATTATGAAAACACCAAAAACTAGCCAGTATTAGAAAACGGAAATTTTATAGGTAAGGATCAAATAATTATTTAAACGATAGTTACAGTAAAACACATCAGAATATTCGAAAAAATCGAGGTGTTACTTTTATTTTTAAATCTAAATATTTATTTTTATTATTATTTTTTATATCTAAATTATTTTTAAATCTAAATATCTCCAAAATGTTGTTATAAATTTCAATTTATCGGATTTTTATTTTCAAGTTTAAATTTATTTACTTTGTTAGTTTTATCAGTTGAAAACTTGTGCACATTTTTGTAAATGTATGCAAATGCATATCTTACATGGCAATTGGCTATTTAGTTATTCCTAACGTAATATCGCTGGCTTATTTGTTTTTTATACAGTATTTCGTTAGTAAAGGGAGGATGAGCCTTCAATAAATTAATAAATTGTATTCAAAATTATCCTCACACGTAAGACGTCACCAGTCGGAGACAGAAGAATGAGTGAAGAAATAGGAGAATTGGAAAACAGAGAATTTTAAACTATTCAATTTTACTCGGTAAATAATGGAATACCTCGATCGATGGATATTTTATAAGTTAATGGTCGTTCTCAAGGCGATAGGCAAAAGTAGGTTTGATATTTGAAATAATATGGAGGTCTAAAAGGTTTCTTTGTTAATAAGTGGTATTATTGACTTTTAAGTGATATTGCGCCAATTACATCTGTGTATTTACATTTTTCATTCATTCACTTACAGCAGGCAAATTAATAGTTTCGATGAGCTCAATCATCATTTTCTCTCAAGCCAGCCAACTAGTTATATATAATTATTATTAATTTTCAAGGTACATGTGATTTCTCTACTTTCATTCATATCTAAGAATCTAGAATTATAATACCGGTTTGTAATCTTCGTTATCTCTATCTCAACTTTGCTTTAATCGACCGACGATTATTGACAACACTCATGTCTACATTAGTTCTCTGAAGTAGATGGAGTAAGACTTGTTTAGATGAAGACCATGATGCAGAATATGAGTTTATGAGGAATATATGCATAACTCAATTTGTATAATCAACACCTTCTGTTTAGTACCTCTTGATGATATCTAAGGTTTTATTAGATTTAAGCACATCAGAACTCAATTAATTAAGGAATTAATTCTTTTTTACAACATCAAGTAATCTCGATGTTCTAAGTTCGCGTAAAGAGAATTATAATTGAACTGTGTAATCTTCAATACTACTGTTATCGTAAATTGACAAAAATACTAGATGTCATGGAACCGTGTTTTTATATTCAAAAGCCATGTTTTTTTATTTTAAAAATGCAAGTACTGACTATATAATCAAAATAATATTTTTTAAGATGAGATTAAAAAAAAGTATGCGTATATATAAATATTCAATCAATTTTGATGATTTGAACTACTTATAATTTTGATCCAGAATAATATTCAACGTACTTTATTATTTAATCTTTATATTTCTTGGTACAAGCTCGACCGAGCTAATATTTTTCTCAGAACGAGAGCAAAAAATTATTGAAAACCACAAACTCAATTGATTTTGGCTAACTTTATAACTGCTTGGTAATAATAAGGTACGAGGTAATTACTAACACGCACACAAAAAGGTATGGAAAAAATAAACCTTTCGTTGTATGGCTTTTATTATAATTCATTTTTTATCATGGAGTCCACATTATTGGTGAAATTTGGGCGCGTCTTTAAAAAAGATTACTGTTGCTAATAACTGAATAAACTGTGCCTTTTGGTAAACGGTTAAGTTAACTGGAAGTTATCATGCAATGATGAGTCGATGGGATAGTATCAATAATTGAAGTGGCTAACGTGCGATTATTCAAATCGCATACATCCGGTACGGCTGTTATATAATCTAAACCACAACCGTATTTTAGAACTATACCATAAATCATTCATTGATGTCTTTACAGTTTTCTCATTGATAAATAATTTATAAATGAAATTATGTTGTTAAATAGTACTCGTATATTCAAATTATTGAGAAATGATAATCTATTCTTCCAAATAAGCTAAAGAGCCCGATTTGACTTTGTAAAAAATTATTCGATTTTAAATTTTCTGATTGGCTAGATTAAAAGTATATATATATATTTATATAAATAATATAATATCTATATATATATATATATATATATATATATATTATATAATATATATATACATATATAAATCGACCTGTACACGAATATTTTCTTGGTAATACGGTAATGGCCAAACAAGGAAAATGATGTCTTATCTTCAGGCAGTTTTAGCAAATTAATGTATTGATTCTTGGTATCTTGTTAACGTATTATGTGGGTACACCGCTTAAAAGTCATTCACCGCACACATAAAAGTTGGAAAAAAATAAACACCTAAATGAAAACCACAAAAAACCACTGCTGCTTCTGCTTTCATGGTATTAAAATTTATTGTAAGATTCATTGCAGGACGGCCAGGTTTTGTAAATAATATTGATTTTCTTATTATTTTTCTTTTAAATTGAAATAAGTCTCATCGATATTTGTACTACGTTCAAACTAAGCTATATAAGCACTATTAAAAATATGATTGACTCCTTGGTTTGAAATGAGGCTCGAACCTGCGACCACACTAATCAAGTTTGTTTAATTTAATTTAATGGTTTTTATAGCAGGGGCATGAAAGAACATCGGCAAGAAGTTGTAAATAATAAAGAAGAATACAATATTAACGAATTTGCTGTGTTATTATTCATTTAAAAAAAAAGACAAAACTTAAAGGTAGAAAATTGGGGGTGAAATAATATTTATTAGATTTAAAACAAATATTAGAATTAATGTGTTTTTATAAAAAACGGGGTATCAACAGATGTTCATGTTACTCTGTGTCAATGATTGTTACAAAAGTTTATTTTGTTTGCTTGTTCGCCACTTGAAATCTACCCGCTTATATTCACTATAATGTAGGATATTTATTTATTCAGAAATAAAACAGACACAAGTTAATGGTATATATGAATAATAGAATGAGTTATCAGAATCAAACAAATTTACTTGTGTTCATACATATTTCACATAGAAACAAATTTTAAATGTATAAACAATAAGAAGAAAAAATAAAAAATAAAATACAAGAACAGTAATAGACTGGAAAAAGTGAATATAATGAAGATTAAAATAGTAGTGAATAGTAAAATTATTAAACGAATATAAATAACTAGTTTAGCAATAATATAATGAAAATAAGTGACAATATGAAACGATAACACAAATATATAATTAGACACCCTAATTAACTGTAGGTATGTATACATATTGCTAGCGAGGGTCGGAGATATTTTAAATTAAGATATTAGGTTTAGTTGAAATAAGTAATGTGTTTTATTCTGTTAGTGTTTCAATAAAAAAAAATAAAAAAATATTACAGATCAAAAGGTAAAATCCTTTAATGGTGTTATAATAATTTGAAATGTGTTGTAAAAATGCAAAGGCTGGCATCATACCTGTTAACAATGCTGCCGAATGCATCCACCAAATTTACCAAGGATTTTGAATTCAAGTTATTAAAGTACCATTTAGCGGATGGCGCTTAATTTTTTTATGGAATCTTAGTAGGGTGCTATCTAGCGCCCTTTGAACATTAATAATTAATGTGTCAAAATCAATCAAAGCTTGAAAAGAAAAACTTGATAACCTTGAGTCTGAGACTCTGCTCTAACAGACGGTTCATTTTAGACAATTTTGTTTCTCTCATTTAACTACATTTTTATTTAATTTAATAAAAAATATGCCAAGAACATAAATTGTAGGGACGGAATTATGACATTCACTTAAGCATATTTTTTGAAAAAAAAAACCAACTAAAATATATATCACGTAATATAACTACCACAATTATTATTATTTTATTAATATTTTAATATGTCATAATATTCTGTCACATGAATATTTAAATTCGATGTTTTTTGTTCCGAAATACTGCGTAAAAGTCATGCTTCCTTGTACCGATGTATGCTTGTGACGTCACTGTTGTTAAGTCCCGTGAGATCAAATCGGACGGTACCGCACAGACGAATAGAGGTAAGAGCCAGCGACCGCTTGACTTACGTTATAGTATCTGTGTAAGTAGTCTGGTGTAGCGGAAACCTTCGCTGAAAAAATTTACACCGGCACCCGACAGTTAGAATGTAGATTTTAAGACATCTTAGAATGTATCATCTAATCTACAAGTAAATGTAAAATTTGTCATAAGTGCTTTATGTAAATAGCAAAAAACACACATTTTCGCAGGACTCAGGTAATGATACAAGTTAACTTGAACAGAATCAATGTTCTTTTTTTAATGAAAACACATTTCATTGTTGAATAACAATTTTTAAAACATAGTTCTATGATAATTAAAACAATGTTTACAACACAAAACCTACATTCAAACTTTGTCAGTGAACGCTAAAAAGTAGGACTGAACTTCATAAATCAAACATCATTCAACGAGATTACCGCGCTGCTGGCCGATTACTAGGTACTAATATGTTGCACAAGCATTGCACTCTGCATTGCAATTATTATTGACACTCTGCAAGGTAGGACCACAAATCGCTCTTTAAGGGCGGATTGCCTAATTTTAAGAAGAAGTAGGTAGGAAAAATGCTCCAATACTGACAGAGCTCCATATTCAAAGAATTCATAGACAGGAATTTTTATTTTATTTTTAAATTTTTTTTATTTTTATATATTTATTAATTTTTTGATATTATTACATTATACATATGCCAAACTACACAGAAGTTTAATATAATAACCTTATACAATACTAAAATATAGTAAACTTAAAGTAACCTGAAATATTTTCTGGAGATGTACACTTTAGTAGGTAAGAAGGTTTGGATATTGTGAAATTTGAGTTAGGGGGATTTTGGCAGATAATAGGCAATACAGGTACAAGAAAATGAGTAAGTAAAACGTAAAAATGACAAACCTGATTTTTTATATGTTTAACGGGACGGTATATTTATGATTGCCAGACGCTTTTCGCGGGTCATTTCTTCCGCCAAACATTTTGAAGCTCTACGAATAATCATGCCATTTACGTTATAATAACAATTCTGAATTTTATATATTTTATTCGGATATATTTTATTAATAATATTATCCGATACTTTATATTTTAAAGTTTTACTTACACATTTATTTATAGCTGTTTTACCAGTTATCTGCCAAATTCCCCCAACTCAATTTCGTAATACCATACGATTTTATACCATAACGTAAGTCTGGCGTTGGCTGGTTTCTACTCTAGAACTGTTTCCATCCAATACTGAAGACTCTATAACTCTCAATTAAAATACTGCAGTAAATATTAACTGGGAGAAATTTCACAATGATTCAGCATATGCCACATAAAATTTCGCGAGCTGATTCATCTTTGCCAGTAGGTCGCGCACAGCCACTCATCTCGGAAGAGTAACTCACCGATATTAATCACCGAGTGACTCGTACTCGTACCCGGTACTTGGGTACTCGGTATGCACTATTGTCAACCGCTAGGGCTATTTGTGAGAGCGACTCCTCAGTTGCACCGCGGATTGAATACGAATCGGCCGATTCTTGTTTGATCAGGGCCGGCATTAGAAGTTTGAAAATCCGAAGATATTCGCGGAATGCAGTCTGAGATGTGGATTTGGATAGACGGATTCAGAAAATAAACTAACAACAATATTGGTGAAAAAGAAAAAAGAAAAATAAAATTATAAAACAATCATCATCATCATCATTCTTGGCACTACAACCCTTGGTGGGTCTTGGCCTCCTCAACAATTTTCCTCCACTCATCTCGGTCTAGCTCCAGCTCTCTCCAGTTTCGAAGCTCTAAGGCAGAGATATCTTTGAGGACGATGTCACTCCATCTTAATTTTGGCTTTTTTTTGCCATTTTACGTTTGCCGGGTCTGTTTTTCTTATTTCGTTCTGATGTTTTCCGAGGCTTGGCTTGAGGTATTGTAACATTTTGTTTTTTTATGGGGTAGAGTTGTTAGCCCCGTTATGAAACAATAAAAACCCCAAAATGCATTCACAAGATGTCCAGAAAAATACCAGAAGCGAAATTTGATTATTTACGCAAAATTGCGAGCAGAAGAGACCCCGAAAGAAAAAGAAGCCGTTGTCGATCTTCGAACCGATATTTTGCTCCCGCTGTATTTCCTGGACTGCAACACTTAAAGGCCGACCGTAAAGTTTGAAGCACAAATTAACAATATATTTGCAATTTTGTACATATTTGCCGCGACAGAATCGACCGTTCGTTTCAGGATAATAAAATATTTTGCTTGCGGCAACTGTCTTACTCAGAGAACTCCGCGCTCATAGATAATTATTGTAAATCGCCCGACCAGAGACAAATAAGGATTTATGCCCGAACAGCAAAAAATAAGGTAATGTTATTTATGGATTTGGTATTAAAATTGTAGAGATTATTTACGAAAAACATTAAATTGAGTAAAAAACGTTAACTTTGTTATCTCTACGTGAGTTTAGTGATAACTTTATATTTTACTACTCAAGTTTCGAGAGGATTTCTACTTATCGATGAATTATTTGTATTTCCACTTAAAGCATGTAAAAATATCCTTTATTTGAATGTAGTCAGTTTTATACTTTATCTGTCGATGATATTAATTAAGCTCGAGATAGCATAGTGAATTAGTTTAAGTACGTTGTTAATAGTTTAAGTAAGTAGGTTGTGTAAATATTGTTTGTTTTATGTCCATATCGTTGAGTTAAAAAAGTCAATGTGGTGATAGTTTGTGGTAAAAGAATTTGTATATTCGTCGGGATGTGTCCATATATTTAAGTGTACATTTAATAATAAAAAAATAGTAGTAATCGTGTATGTGTGTGTTTACTAAAAGTAAAAATAATGAATTTGCGTTGCAGTACATTTTACATTTCAACAACCGAGTTGATGCGTTAATGTACACCTTTACATTTATTAAGAATAAACTTTGACGTTACAATATGTTTTATATCTATGGACATAATCTGTCGCGCTGTGTGGAAACAGAATTATACATAATATACATTAAGTTTAAAAGATTTCAGCACAGAAAGGAGATAATATTTATGTTGTGAAGTGAGTAAATGTTCCTTGCGTGCATTATGCGTATCTTGAGGAAACGGTTTATATGGAAAACAAACATTAAAATTGTGAAAATCTAGGATAAACACGACATTCATTCCTCCAAATAAGATACTAACAACAGATGTTAATTGACCCTTTTTATATCCACTTCCCGATATATCACGATAGAAGGAGACTCATCGTTTCGCCGAACATATATGCGGCAATGTTTCACCCAAACATGTCGAAAACCAGCATCATTCGCTAAGGATTTTACTTTGTGCAGAAGCACTTTATTGCCGGGGATCAGGTTATCATTCACATATACCTTGCGAGCATCTCCGAGTATACCAATATCGCTAGTGGTAATTCCCTTGTTCCCCCTGATACCTGCGATGATGCTGTCATAATAATAATAATAATAATAATACATACTTTATCAATATAATTCTTTCTTATTAATTAGTAATTCAATTAATTTTTTAGGCCTTTATTAATATTGTCTTTTATAAAATTTTATGGAAGTTGAAAAAATATTTCAGTATTACATATTTTAATGTTATTGGATCATATTTATTAATAACATGAACAGTCCTTCGTATGTCGTAAATCTAGTAGTACTAGTACGAAAGAACAGTAATGAAATTATTATTGCAAGAACTTAATATTTTAACTGAATTAAGCTTCTATTTTAATTAAGCTTTAATTAAGCTTCTATTTTAACCTTTTCCAATGGGTCGGTAAAATATGAGACTAGGCAAAATCATAAATGGCGAAGTTTATTGAAATGATGTATCTTCTAACGCTGGCCCTGGTTTCGAGACCGAGCAACTCCCGCCGAACGTACGGTCGAGTGTTTGACGTTGGCTATTGATCAAAGTTACGCAATTTACGATGGTCAATTTCCATCAATTATCCATCCATTGAAGTCAAATACATTGTACACTCGGGATCTTAAGAAGGTAATAAATAGACTTCACTAGAACTTTTACCAAACGGGCAAGCAATACATTAATTGTTTATATCACTGATTAGCAAAGGCCAACTCAATTAAATTCATCCTTTTCAGGAACAAATCGGTAGAAAAGTAAACGTTTATTTCTTGGCATCGGCTTTCTGTTACATTATTGAGATGTGTTTCATTACATATGGGTATATTTATTTTTATTAAATAACTAGCTGTTCCTACCCGACGTTGCACGAAGGATTAAAACGACGGGTTATAAATGAGTTTTCGGGGTGAAACAAAGATTTCATTGTTTTGCAAAGTCTACAATAACTACAATGTTTGCATTTAATCTAGGCTGTGATGGATGGGATGTCCAGGTGGAAATCTCGTTTTCCTGCCAGGTTCTAAAGAATGAGTATGCAAAATTTCAGATCGGCAAACTGTTTGTACAAAAATATATCAGGGGAGGGGGTGAGGCAGAAAGGGAGGGGGGAAAAGTTGTCTTCGTTAGCCGCCGGATCCAATAGAATAAATATGAAAAATTTGGGTGTACAGAAAACACATCATGGGTAAGGGTAGGATAAAAGGAGAAGGGGTAAATGTCACCTTTGTTACCGGGTCTTGAAGAATAAGTATGCGAAATTTGGGTCAAACGTGTAGATTTATACAGAAATATAGAATATATCTAGGAGAAGGGGGAAATTTTACCTTGCTATCTGCCAGATCTTAAAGAATAAGTTCACAATTTTTTAGTCCAATCGGTCGAACGGTGTAAAGGAGGAGAGGCGAAATGTCAATTTGTCAACATACCTGCAGAGTCCTACAGAATAAGTATGCAAAAATTTGAGTCCGATCGGTCGAATGGTACAGATTTACATATAAAATATATCAGTAGGAGGGGAAGGGGTAAAAGGATGCGGAAAATGTTGCCTATGTTACCCGCCGGGTCGTAAGGAATAAGTATGCAAAATTTGAGTTGATTCGGACGAACGGCGGTGTATATTTGTATAGAGAACAGACAGATAGACATTAAGTATTATAGGTATAGATGAAGAAAATAATACAAAAGTGTAACCCAAAAATATATGTAGAAATCATATGAACGTAAAAAAATTCTGCTGATCATAAAGGTGACGTTCGACATTCAAAATTATGGTGACGTATTGAAAACTTTAAATAAAATTCAATTATTTACGAAAAATAGTATAAGGGACGCGTACACAGCATAGAGTGAGACTTACGTTGTCTCGACCTGCTCTCGGCTAGGGCATTAGTAGGGACGGAGTTCTAGGTGGAAAAATTCTAGGATGGAAATACTTGTCACGAAAAGACGGAAAAGAAGGACAATTAGACCAAAGGTGGAATGATGGAACATAGGAACATAGAAAAATATGTTTTTTTAAAAATACATTTAGATATTATGGAACGTGTAGAAATGCTACGTTACCATTATTATGGAACTTTACGAAAGCCACTTGCGACGTGGAAATTGTTGAGTTTTTTTTTTCTTTAGCTGTTCGTACCCGGCGTTGCACGGGATGAGGAGTAAGTTAGAAATTAGATTGTGAGAGGAAAAAAACGTTCATTCTTCTGTGTATAGTTTTCTGAGATAGTTTCCTTTCTGGCCGACGTTTTGGATCCCATTGCAGGGTCCATCATCAGGGCTGACGATGGACTCTACAATGGGATCCGAAACGTTGGCCAGAGAGGTCACATGTACGAGGCAGAATATCCTAGAAAACTATATACAGAAGATTCTGACCGGCCGTGAAAACCTAACATAACATTTTTTAAAGGTTTTGTTGTTTTGCGAAGCGGATGTCCAGGGGAGGAAATGTGGCTTATGTTAACCACCAGGTGCATTTACGCATGATTCGGTAGAACAAAACAGATTTGTATTGAAAATTTATCAGGGGGAGAGGAAGGGGTAAAGGGGGAGGGTGGAAATGTCGCCTATGTTACCCGACGGGTCTTAAAGAAGAAACGGACAAATAAACGGTATAGATTTGTACAGAAAATATATTATGTGAGGGGGTGGGGTAAAGGGGAAGGGAGTAAATGTCGCTTAATCAGAGGAGGAGGTGGGGTAAAAGGGAGGAGGGAAAAGTCGCCTTTGTTACCCGTTGGGTCCTTAATCATAGGTGTACTTAAGGGGGAGGGGGTAAATACGGCTAATGTTATCCGCCGGATCCTAAATAATAAGTCTGCAAAATTTGGGTCAAACGGTACAGATATTGAAAATATATCAGGGGGTGCGGAAGGGGTAAAGGGGAGGGGTAAAGGGGAGGAGTTAAGGGAGAGTGGTAAAGAGGGAGGGGTGGAGTATCACTCGTTAGTATCCGCTAGGTTCTAAATAATATGTTTGCAAATTTCGAGTCCGATCGGTCGAACGGTATAGCTATAACGACATTGAAAATACGTTATGGGGTGAGGAAGGGGTAAACAAGGGGGGGGGATGTCGCCTATGTTACCCGCTGGGTCCTAAGGAATTAGTGAACAAAATATGATTTAATCGAACAAACGGTGTAGATTTTTATGTAGAACAGACAGACAGACACTGAGTTTTATTGGTGTAGATAGCTTTTAGGTCCAATAGATGGCAATGTTTTACAAAAAAAGCATTTCATTGGTATCGTTCTAAATGTCATACCAATATAAACGTAGGTACCGGCGCTTTTTTCTTCAAATAATTTGTGTGATATCGAATGGAACGTTGTGTTGTGTCAAAATATCGAAGCAATAGTTGAAGATCTTTAAGATATTTAAGATTTTGGAAAATCGAACATTAAATTTTTTATTTATATAAATAAATAGTAGGTATATAAAACCAAAGAAGGTACAAAAACAAAGTAGTATACATAAATGTCCTCGTATTTGAATGCAACGTTGTGCCAAAATTTCAAAGCAATCGGTGAAGAACTTGGTGGGTAGATACTCCCCCTTAAGTTAATTATTTATAAATCTCTCGTTATTTATTGTAGCTAGATATTAATCTAAACAGCATCTAAAAATGTGCCATAGGAAAATGTTAATTTATTAAGCAGGCACATAATGCTTTGTCACCAGTTTTCGTAATTTCAATAAATTAATAATAAATTAATTCGATTTTTGGATGACGACTTTTTAAAGTTGTGATAAAAGAAATAATCTAACTAACAATATAATCATTTTGGTTCGATTCATTATTCGATCTTTAATTTATTGCTTTTCCGGGCACTTGGACACCCAGTTTTACCTAAAAAAATCAGTTCGAGCGTTTAATTAATTATTAGGTAGTCTATACTAATAAACAAAGACGTTAAGTTTGTAAGTTTGGATGCAAGGGGTAATCTCCAAAACTACTCATACGATTTCAAAGATTCTTTCACCAATATTTAGAATGGACTTTCAAAGTGGACATAAGTTATATATTAATCCCTTAAAATGAAAGAGCTTTTCGTGGTGACCAATTTTACAACTAAATTCGACAAAAATTGGTCGAGCGATGCGTTTTTTAATGAATGATGTCTTAACGGTAAGAGATATTTAAATACTTTCTATAAAGAAGTTGCAGAACTTAAAAATGTCTATAAAAAAGTTCAGAATGACATATATCTGTAAGTTAAGGTTAATACACAAATTGATAAAATATGACTAAAAGTTACGAAAAATGTACGCGTGCAAAAAGAGGGCACAGCTATATAAACATATTCTTCAATTAAATTGACCTTGATTTCTTTAATCAAATATACTCAGATAACAAATAAATAAATATAATATAAAATAAATAACTTTAGTGCTCGCTTTTATGGCTAAACAGTTTTCTAACGTTTTATTGGAATACGTGAAATATGAGCATAATATAATATTTTGAAATCGGGTATACTGCGGTTAATTTTTTTCAGTCTTAAACCGTTAAGTTATGTACCTTCATACAGTCAACTTAACCACAGATAAAATGAGTTTTTTTATATTTTAATGGTGGTTTATTCTGCGCTAAGTGATATTTATTTAGAAGCGCGTTGTTATTTCTTGTTTCTGCATTCATATTTCGTGTTCCAAAGGTAATAAAATTTATATGAGGCAATAATTAAAGTCTCTAAATGAAATGAAGCGAAGTAAAGTGCTGTGTTCTGCTCGATGGATTCTTGTTATTGAAAACGTATAACTACATTGTTGCTAGAAGTGATCGAAGGGAAGCGTTGACTTACTTGGAGACGGGTCTATAAAATATACGCTAAAAAGTTGACTCTGCGCATAAAAGCCTTACTTTGCAATGCTGTTGAGATCGACGTTAATATACAAGTGCCTGCTGGAGTCCTTCTGTATCATGCTTGGTCAGTATGACCGGTCATATTCAGAAATCGCTAAGTGAGAACGTTGTCGAGCAGGAATATTGACGGAGATGCGCGCGCACATACATACACGAGAAGGTTTTACGTAAAAATAAATTTATTTAAATAGGTAGGTAGAGACTTCATCACAACATTAATTTTATATTTAACATTTAGCTTTTTAAATAAGAAAATGTACAAAATCATTTAATACTACCTGTGCCCGCGGCTTCGCACGCGTAGATTTTTAGTCATATTTTATCAATTTGTGTATTAACCTTAACATATAGATATATGTCGTTGCGGTTTTTTGTATAGAACTTTTTGAGTTCTACGAATTATTTCAATATCTCTTACGCTTAAGGCAGCGTTCTTAAAAAACGCATCGTTCGACCATTTTTTCGTCGATTTGAGTTGTAAAATAGGTCACCACGAAAAGCCCTTTTATTTAAACAGGATAAAATATAGCATATGCCCACCCTGAAACTTTATTTTAAATATTGATGAAAGAATTTTTGAAATCGGATTATTAGTTTCGTAGATTACCTCCTACATCCAATCTTACAAACTTTACTTCTTTATATATTAGTATAAATGATAACATTCATTCCTTTCGAAAAAATTTCATTCTTAAAATTTATTCCGTATTATCTCCAAATATCATATAGGTATTACGAATTATAAAAAAAATAGTTTAGAGTTGTGATATTTTTTGACAAGGAAGTTAAATGATGTGCTCAATATTTCTGCATTATAAAATGAAAAATTAAAATTTACTTCTTGAAGTCAAGACTGAGGGTGCGAAATGAGTCATCGATGTCAATAGTTGGCTATGTAAGAAAAATATTTTTTTTAGTTTCATATTTTCCTCAAGCGCTAATGATCAATTCGTACATTCTATAAAAGCAGACCGTGTACAAAGACTGAATAAGAAAAGAATGATCCTAGTATTTAAAATAAATCTATCAATTTGATCCTCATCTTTGAAAAAATTTTATTATAATATAATATGACAGTCCACTATTGATATAAGCGATTAAAATAATATTCGTTTGAGTGACTGGATATCGAATGAGAAAATGTACATAAATACGTGTTAGTCTATTATAATGTAATTTCAATTTAGAAAATAGAAAGTTTGATATAAAAAAACAGTCAACAATCGTGATCCAGTGGGCATGACACTGTCTTCTCATACTGGATCCAGGGTTGATTTCTGGTGAGGTCACAACACATCTATATACCCACTCATAATTTTCTCAGGCCTGGTTATTTTTGTGAAGTGTTTCGCTACAAAAGTTAGGCCACGTGACCTGTTGTATGTAGCATTCAAAATAAAAATATAGGCTTGCAAAATAATAAAACATTAAATTAAGATAAATTATAGAAGTCTCACAGAGACGAAGATATTTATATGGAAAACGTGTATGGAAGTCTTTTATACGACGGCCCATGGCTTACAACCTCTATGAACTGGATTAAGTGATCACTTTACACAATGCACCTTTCACCGATTCCATCGTAAGAACATACACACATTATTGAAATTTTGAAAGCTGTTTATACGTTCCAAATTGAAACCTTCCATATATTTGAAGAGACGATTTTAGAGACATTTGTATTCCTTCTCATGTATTCATAGATTTCGCATCTGGTAACGATACCTCTTTATTTTTATGTAGGGTATTAAGCAATATTCTTTTTAATGTATAGGTTTTTTTATAGGCCAGTATGTATTTTTAACAGTACATATTAAATTACCATATAATTTTTTATAGAATGTTAAGATATATGACTGTAGCCGAAGCAAAAGTGGTGTGCCAACATACAATAATTGTTCTATCCCCTTTGTCTACGCCTACCCTTGCGGGGAAAAGGCGCGGGAATCTGGTGAAATATTTGTAAGTAAAATAATATAAATATTGTAGTTAACAGATATTTTAATATTATAACATAGATATTATGTTAAACCGTAGCCAATAAAAATTCCTGTAGTATAATATGCTACTAGTTGTTTATATCAAAATAACATTTTCCGCATTAGTAAAAGCAATATACCTACCCGATTACCGAGACTATTTTTGTCATATTTTTTTAGCAATTTTGAACGATCAATTAAAAACTAAATATATCAGGGGCGTGCAGTGGGAATATCGCAGCATGTCTTTTACGTAACCAATTATTTGGAAAAAATAATTAATATAAATTAACTTTGTTTAAACCACTTATTTATTGAAAAAAAAAAAAAATCAACATGTTTCAAAGCAATGGCTTCTTCATCAGGAAAAAAAAAAAGTTAATTTATATTAATTATAATTATGTTACCACAAAATAAATTTGCTACATTTGAAGAAGAAGTTATTTGGAAAAAAATTGGAATACAACATATATTTCGTAATATTTTTATCACAATTATTATCATAGCATTATTTTTTTCATATATCATAAAAATCTGTAGCACTAATATTTGATTACTATTTTTTTCCCAAAATATACGTTTACAAAAAAGTCATGCTTCAACAATGCTCCCACTGCACGCGCCTGATATATATATATATATATATATATATATATGTTTTAATATGTTTTAATATGCAACGAATGTGTCTCATGAAACTTTTTTTTGACATGCGACATGTTAGTACTACATGTTGAATTTAATGGATAAAACGTTTTGCTTTTGTGAAAATCGAATCCTACTATGGATGCATTTCTTATTAATGAATAGTGTAAGATTTTATATTTCATTTAATTATCATTACTCGACTTGACTGACAGCCGATATCATAACCGTCTAATATAAATTTATAAATTTAAAAAGCGAGTAATGTTTTAATCTAATTTGTGTATGTTTGCTTTGAAACATTATATAAATTAAAGTACTTCTTGAAGGGTAACAATATAAAGCATACAGGACAAGTTCACACACGGCAACGCAAAACGCATATTGACGATTGCACACAAAGAATTTGAAATATATTTTTTGGTTATACTGGGTTTTATTAAGCTCCACCTCACAACGTAAACCTAATAAGCTGATCGTGCGCAGTTGTCTACATGTGTACTTGTTATGGAATATTCCGAATATTATATATTCCGAATACTTAATATGTACGCTGGTAATTGTTTAAATTTTGTGTAGTTAATCAACATTTATTCAGTTTCACATATTTTAAAATACAATAGCAAAATAATTTAATTTGACACTTTTAACAATTTAATTTAATTTAAAATTGTATAATCAAAGTGTATCGCCAGAAGTTATGGGGATCCGATCTTTTTTATTCTTAATTTACAGCGATATAGTGTACAGTGGAAAATAAAAATTGTGTAAAATATCCTAATAATAATAGCATTTATATTTTTGCATCAGTTGGTGGAGCTGATCCGAGATGTCGCACATCCCCGACCGAGCAAGATGGCCGCGGCTCGGGGGGCCGCTCGCGGTACCACCGCATCGCGTAATTGTCTCACGTAATGGCCGCTCTGCCCGAGTATCGCGCTCGTTCGGAAAGAATTCGATTAGTGCGACGGAGAGTAATTAATCTCTAAGTTCTATCCGTCCAGTCATTAAGGATTCCTAGCTATGTCGCTCTAACTTCAGTTCGCTTTTCGAGGAACTGTCGCGCGATTTACGACCGACACCGCGAGCATTCCTAGCGCGGGAGAAATGAGAAAAGAGCGGCAAAGGACGGCGGCGCGCGCAGATGCCAACGTTTGAATAACTGTTCAGTGTTGCCATATTGCCGGGAATAATGTGGCCACGCGATAATGGCAGGACGCTCCCACCTACCCAGATGGGGTGTGCGGTGCTCGATTTATCTTCGAATCTATTTGATAATTAGTTTAAGATGCCTAGAAAAGGTAGAAAACGCCGAGCAGGCTGAAGCAACTGTCACATTTGATACTCTACCTCGCGATGCACAGTTAAATATGCCTCGATAAGGCGAAACATCTATCGCATTTTATTTCGCAATCTGAATCTAGTTAGGTGGGACTGTAAAGATTTTTATGACGTAATTTTTTTTCATGAAATAATGTAGATTGTATCTGGAATACTCCTTTAGACTTTATTACTCTCGTTTGAAATATTTTTACACGCCCGTGAAATCAATAAAATATATATACGTATATATAAAAGTGCAGTTAAGAGAAATATAGAGTACGTATAATGATTAATGTGTGGTTGGAAATATGCAATTAGAGATATTCGGAAGAGATTTTTGATGGAGAAGGATGGCTGAATAGATGAAAGGTGACACCGTGTTGTATTTAGATTAACAAACCAGTCATCTTTGACGGATACAAGTTTAATATTCGGTCGATTGTGAGCTCCTCAATTACAGTTAGATTGATGGAAATTTATAATAGCTTATAACCGCTTTGGCATTTCAAAATCCATGTATAGGAAACATGTGAATATTTGTAATTTAATTGCCTTGTGTTCTCTTGCGCAAAGCCATCAAATTACGCACTGAATTATATTATTTTTAATCGAATAAAAAATGGCGTAGGTACGCATCTATAAATAACCATTCATAATCAGTAATAAGTGGCAGGCCGTGTTTGATTTATCGTGAACAAAAAAACCTCAATTAAAAATCAATTTCCGATTTCTCGATACGCCGGCATTAAAGTATCGAGAAGTCGCGGGGCCAATTTCCAAAATATTATTCATCGAGGGTATTCGTTGGGGTTCGGCGAGAATTCTTAAATTTTTGAAAAGAGTAAAAGTGATGTTGAATATTTAATGAAAATAACAGATTTTTGTGATTCGACGTACGACATGATAAATTTGTTACCTCTATCATTATCATTCTACATCGAGTAAATAGCACTACTCATTTTTGACCTTTGTTGTAAGCAATTGTCCGCTTAATTCTCTTGGGTATCGTTTTTGATTAAATTCGTATCCCACTCGTTGCATTTTACCGCTTTTGATGAGAACGTACAAGAAAATAAATTGACGTGGCGGTTACTTTGTGACCTACAAGATTATTATTAAAATTTTCACTAAATTAAGCATTATACAAAACACACGTTTACTTATTTCGTTATTACTAAAGGAGCCCTCATTACCAGGTGTAATTATAAATGTTTTTAATTACACTTGATGATGAGAGGGACTGAGATGATGTGTATGGGTGTGTGTAGTGCAGAGTTTAGCTTAGTGAAAATTTTAAAAATAAGAAATGCAAAACTGACTGGCATTTCATTTAAAAAATGGAAAGCTTCTTTAGAAGATTGATTTGTATGATCACACTCCTTACAATTTATTGTATTATTCATATGTCCCCATGACAACGAATTTAATTGAAAATTTACTTCATATGCAAATTTTAACCAAAGATGAATGCTATAAACTTAAGTTAAACCAAGCTAATGATTCCGGTAGATTGAAAAGAGGTAGAAACCAGAGCGGTTTTGTCGTAATGATATATATGATCATTATAGTTAAAATATTATTCCGTAAATAAAACATTTTTGCTAATAACGATGAATTAAAAAAAAATAATAATTTTATCAGTAAGTAAAGAGAAATATCTTAAATTGCCTTAAATATGTTATGATCTCCCCTTCACAAATTAATACATGTAGCTATTGGTAGCTCCCTCAAACATGTGAGAAGGAAATTGTAAACACAGTTTTGCAAGTAGGTAATATTATTTAATGTGCAGAATGTAACAGAGCTTGTACACAATATTTTGTATGTAGATTCCCGATTAAGGTATGAATTTAAAATATTTTAACTAGTGATGGAGAAAATCGACTTCAAAATTAGCAATTTGTTTTCAATATTTCCGACTTATCTTTTATAAAACAACTCGCTGAAACCTGTCGAAAATGACGGAACATTGGTTCGCGTCTTTTGCTAAGCCCTAGTATATATTTATAATTATTTTATATATTTATTGTATATATTTATATATATTTATATTATTTTTGGCGGTCTACGGAGAGGCGACCGTAGCAACATGCGTAGAGCAGCCGGTTCGGATTTTCTGGCTCGGGGTTCAAGCCGTTTAATTTGATTTTATTAACACCATCTCCGGCCGTTTAATTTGATTTTATTAACAGCGAATTCTAACAAAATTACGGACTGTACTCGGAGTTACGGAGATACACAAACAGACGGACAGACACTATCATGAAAATAATTTTTATGAAATATTAATAATATAATTTTATGAAATATTAATAATATTTATTTAATATAAGTTTAAAAGGTTCTAACAACAATGTCTCTATATTAATAATTATGCAGATAATGCAAACGTTAAAGTTAAAAAGTAAAAATAATCATATACAATATTAAAATTTTTTTCGCTGTAATAGTAAAAAATAAAATAATTTTAACTTTGCAGAAACCTTAACTAGAACTTCTCAATAAGGTTTAAATCATTTTAATTCACTTGTAAAGATGATAAATTTTAATATTCGATATCAGTTATTTAGATGATTGTCCAATGTTTTTTTCAGCAAAAATCTCAAAAGATTTTTGAGAAAAATTAAAAAAAATGCAAAATTCAAAATTGCTTTTCTCCTTTAGGCGATCGTTCGGCAGAGTGAGCAAATTTCACAATTTTTTCTCATATCTTCCCTTGCGTTTCTTACCACACTTAATTCTATTACACTTGTTATATATTATATAAATCACTCATTCGTATGATTTGTTAGTTTAAAAAATAATAGATCCAGTATTCTGTTCTTGATTAAAAAAGCCTGTTTTTCATATATTCATACATTCGCATATACAAATTCATGAAAATATGTGGATGAATATATTTTATTTCACCTAACCTAAGAATGGCTTTGTAATTCTTTTCTCGAATTTGTTCACAACTATGTTTGAAATATTGCGTAAGCATTTTAGTGCATATGTTTTTTTTATTTCTTATTAACTCTTAACACAAAGTAATAACTGGTTTTTCAACATCAATGAATGAATGAGCGTCTACGAATCTTTCACTGTCTTAAATATTTTTATCGTTTCATTTTTACTTTTTTGATTGTTTATCCGATTCAGTCAGCACGTGCTTGGCCCTAAGGTAGTATAAAACATAATTATTGTAACTACAAAAATACGAAAGAGTCAAATACAAAGTATGTATATCCAAAACAATTTGAATGCAGTCATCGAGGAAGTACTGCATTCGAGAATTTATAGTGAACATGGCCTTTAAATTTATAGGAAACATGATATTGAAATATTTTTGAAAGGGATAGACGCATTAGAAAATTAAATTCGAAATTTAGAATTCATTACATTTTATATTATTAATCTTCGGTGACTACATTTTAATTTTTTTTTTGGATATTGCTGCCTTTACTTTTATATCCCACATATGTTGTGTATATCAGTTTTGTTCAGTAATTGTTGAAATATAAGGTAGTCTAATGTAATCTAACTATAAAATAAATCATAATTTCTTTACTTATAAGTTAAAATATACTTTCATATATATATATGATTAATTTAACAAAAATATTGATTTTCAAAAATCTTACGGTAAACAAAAATAAATAAATACTGCTGTAAAAGCAACCCGATAAAAAAAATTAAGAAGAATGACAACCAGCTCTGAAATTAATGGAAGACGTTTAAAAAAATGGAGACTTAACCATTTATTATGAAATACTTAAAAGCCAGAATGTCACAATTAAAAAGTTGAAAAAAGCTGCCTTTAGTAATCGGCTTACTGTACGTGTTCATAAACATTGCAGTATTCACAATATTTTCTTGTGAGGATGAGGTTTTAATAATGCTTGCAGCGCAGTTAAATTGAAAATTATATTTATTATAATATAGACATAAAATTAATTTCTATACTAAGCATGTACAATGCGTACGGTGAATACAGAGGTCTTCAGATAGTGAAAGAGAGTTATTAAGAACTGCTGCATAGTTTCAGGACTGTTGTTTCTGGACATGAAATGATCAGAACTGAAATCCTTCAGGAAGTCACGACTTGCCTCAGATTATAGCGCCGTTGAAGTCTCATTATATCTAGTTTCACCATCACTCCTATTTTACCATATGCTTTTTTTATTTCTATGTTATTAGTGACTGACGGTGGTAATTTTTCCAGATATCATCATGTGGCGGAGAGTTGTGGCCCTTGGAGAGGCCGGAGGGGATGCCCGTAATACAGTCTTTGGAGGTCATGTGCGGGAAGGATCACATGGATGTTCACCTCTCTTTTTCTCACCCCTTCGAGGGTATAGTTTCTTCAAAAGGTAATAACATTAATAATAAATCTAATTATTTATTTAAAAAATACATTCACACATCATTAGATTTTTTTCAACTATTGAAAGCAATAATTATAAAATCCTCATAACAGATAAATTAATTTTAATTGGTGAAGTCTGCGTATGTGGTATTTTATAAACTAACTAACTAAGCATCACGCCATTTCCCCGTAGAGGTAGGCAAAGAGGATTGAACGCCGCACTCTTCTATCCTGGCACACCACTTTGCTTCGCCCACATTCATACATCTTCTCATATAAGTTCTACGGTTGTTGCGGTTTTTAACAGGGCAATCCTCAAATTAATACTTGTAGAATCTGATCACGTCAGATCTTTTGCGGACACCCTCTATTCCTGTTGCGGTTCGACACTCGCCTCATATATTTTCTTTACCATGCTTTCCTCGTTCATACGTTCCACATGACCAAAACATCTCAGAATTCCTTCCTTTATTCTATCTACCACACTACAGTCAGCATTACATTCACTTCTAATTTGTTCATTCCTCACTCTATCGACCAAAGGTTTTCAACACAAGCGTCTTAGTAACCGCATTTCCACCGCATTTAGTCTACTTTCATTCCTCTTTTGCCAATGTCAGGCTTCACTTCCATACATCAGGGTTGGCACTAGAACGCCATTATGTACCGCTAGTCTTGCTTCCTTTGACATATTCTTATTGGCCATAATTGCATTTAGAGCATCATTAGAGCATAGTAAAATCAAACCTTATCAAATGTATAAAAGTAAAGCAATGAAATAAATAAACTTTGTTTCCCGTAGTCACTCCCCTTTCGATATCATTCTCAGTCTTGCCGTCTCTACTAAACATACTTCCCAAATACACAAACTTGTACACTTGTTCTAAGCATTCGTTGTTTACAATTACATCACCCTTAGTCACTCTTTCATCTCTCTCGAATACCATCACTTTCGATTTGCTGACATTCATCAGAAGTTCACTCTGCATGCATACATCGGACATCCTGGATACCAGGCACCGCAGATCAACTTCACTGTTAGCCGCTAATACTGCATCGTCTGCGTATAGTAGGCAGGATATGTTGAGTCTGTCCATTTTCGCTCCAATTTCTAGTTCTTTCATACAATTATCCGTATACAGGTTGAAAAGCCATGGTGTCATTACGCATCCCTCTTTGACACCTTTTGTAATATCAAACCATGATGTGAATGCCCCATTAATTCTCACGCAAGCACTACTTCCTTCGTACAGGGATGCAATTGCCTGTATGAGTTTACTCTTCATCCCGTATTCAGGCAAAACCTTATAAATAATATAAATAATAAATTTCATCTTATCGTCATCTGGCGCAGTGAGAAAATCTGATCCATGCATTTTTTATATCATTATCAAATGTTACATCTGAATTGGATTGCGAGAATGAATAAGCTTTCGACTGCAGGTGGCGGTAATGAATATATAACTCATATACGAAACAAGATGCAAGATGCCTCTTGTGCAAGATAAACATATATACAATTCACGAAAATTTGATAGACGTGGTACTCTATCATGGATGGAATTGGTGAACGTTGCATTGTGTAAGGTGATCATTTAAACCAGCCGTACGATAGGTTGGAGGCCCTATGAACACCCAAAAAGACATCCTAACCTACTGTCCCATATAAAAATTATATATAATTTTGACTAACTCTTGACCATAGAGTTTATATGCGACTTCCATTTCAATTTATTAACTACTAAAATTCCATTAAAACCCTGCTTAAATATTGTTTGAAAAGTTTTGTTAATAAATATAAAATAAGTAAGTCGTACAATATTTTCGATACTTTAATGAAGATTGTCTGCTTACCGCTTGAACAACTAGTCTGCAAACGTGTGTAAATTTATAATTAATTTGTAACATAATTTCCAAAAATACGCGATATAAAAATATTAGTCTTATAGAATCCGATACATCGAATGAAGTAATTTTCTTCTTAAAGACGCTTATTTATTATAATTTAATGTTTTTCTAGGGGTACAAAAACATACGAGAAACTGTCATTATAAATTTCTATGATTTAGTGTAAAGTGAGAAATCAGACTTAGAGCTTATTACTGGTTTTTTTTCACTTTTTCTGTACATAAATGTATGTCAAATTGTAAATTTTTTAGTTGACTGTTTTCAGATTAAGGCAGTGTGAGTGTTCTATGTCACAAACATCTTTCTTTAGAAAGTGGACAACTCTTACTCAAAATTAAAAATATTTAATGCTACTTGTTTAATTTGTCTTAAAATTCCACTTTTTAATATTAGGTCCTTACATATGAAATTGGAGTTTTGCCGTACTGGCAAATTTGATCTCAAATATCTTCTCTTTGGTTAGGAATTCCAAATCCAAATTTATACAGCTATTTACTCATGTATTTGTGTTTTGAAAATTATAATTCATTTGTTTTTTCCTCAATTGTTTTTTTCTTTGCGTCACTCAGTTTACAAAATGTAAAACTTGAAATATCGCGTTATTTACGAGTACGAGTTCCACCGTGGCACCAGTGCTGCAGAAACGGCTCGAAGGATTAATGATGTGTATGGCGACGGTGCCGCAAAAGAAAACACAGTGCGTTTTTGGTTCCAACGTTTTCGTTCTGGAAATTTCGACCTGCAGAACAAGCCCCGTGGACGGCCGGAGACCAAAGTTGATAATGAAGAATTGAAGGCTATTGTGGAAGCGGATCCATCGCAAACCACATCCGAGTTAGCTGCAGGCTGCGGTGTTAGTGATAAAATTGTTTTAATCCACTTGAAGCAAATTGGTAAGGTGAAAAAGCTTGAAAGGTGGGTACCTCACGAATTGAGTGAAGCAAATCAACAAACGCGCGTTGACTGCTGCGTTGCATTACTCAACCGGCACAATAATGAAGGGATTTTAAATCGAATCATTACCTGTGATGAAAAGTGGATCCTGTACGATAATCGGAAGCGCTCATCGCAATGGCTGAACCCTGCCGAACCAGCCAAACCATGCCCCAAGCGAAAATTGACTCCAAAAAAGTTACTTGTGAGCGTTTGGTGGACTAGTGCTGGTGTCGTTCACTACAGCTTTCTTAAATCTGGCCAGACGATTACGGCAGATGTCTATTGTCAGCAACTGCAAACCATGATGGAAAAGCTAGCTGCTAAACAACCGAGGCTGGTTAATCGCTCTCGGCCACTGCTGCTTCATGATAACGCTAGACCACACACTGCACAGCAGACGGCTACCAAATTAGAGGAGCTTCAATTGGAATGTTTAAGACATCCACCGTACTCTCCGGACCTTGCCCCAACAGATTACAATTTTTTTCGATATTTGGATAACTTCTTGCAAAGGAAAGAATTCAACTTCGATGGGGCAGTCCAAACCGCCTTCAAAGATTTTATTGATTCCCGTCCGAATGGTTTTTTTAGTAAAGGGATCGATGAACTACCTATGAGATGGCAAAAGTGCATAGATAGCAATGGTAAATTCATTGATTAAATAAATATATTATAATAAAAAAAATCGGCTTTATGTTCCTCCCATACTAAACGTCAATTTCATATGTAAGGACCTAATATTTTTAAAGAAAAATCTGTGACAATAATACAAAGGAAGCTAAAAAAATCAATTATAAAGTTAAACGCAATAATAGATAAAACAACAATTGAAGTTAAAAATACCTTATCGTTTCAGAAAATTCGAGATTTTTTATTTATATATATATAAATGAAATTATCACTAAACAATTACGCTTAATCACTTTTTAGTGAAAACTGACCACTCAGCATAGTTTTCGTAAGGTTAACTACTGAAATTAAATAAAACAAACGGTTTCTCCGTTAGTTTCTTATGCGATCAATATAACCCATAATTTTTAGTTAAAAAAAAATTACTAAAGTTAACGTAATTTAGGTACTTAAGATATCAATAGTTCATTATTAAAATATTTTTCTTATCAAATAATTTTATATCTTATAGAAGAATATTTTTTTTCTATTTAACAAATTATTAGAAGTGTATAATTTATTTTAAATTCATTCTTAATCATAAATCAATAATTTATTACTTTCAATCAATAACAAATATTCCATTATTGTGTTTAGGAAGAAACAATATTTGTAATTTGTGGGGTATAAAAGCAAAGGTAACTAACTATATACAAAAAAAATTTAATGCAGTTATCGAAGATTACTAATTTATAACGTACTGCATTCGAGATTTTATAGGAAACATAGCCTATAAGTTTATAGGAAACATGATTTTGGAAGAGATGGATGTATAAAATCTAGAATTCAGTACATTTTAAATAGGTGGTGACTGCTTTGAAAACATTTTTTTTTGGATATTCAATATTCATGCCTTTGAGTTTATTCTCCATATACATAAATATAATAACATTAAAAATGAGTTACTTAAATAATTGTGTATTGTTTAATCTCTGCTAAATTGACATTCTCGTTCATATATATGCCATGTCCCACTGTACACAACTGTATACTTAAGCGAACTTTATGTAAATAACTCTGAAAAATTATGTAAATTTTGGAAGCAATTCTTTAGCATTTTTAATGTAAAATAAAATAATTAATTACAATTAGTGTTATCTGCGGCATACTGTACATTGTTATCTTATGATGAATGTGAAATTAAATCGTAACTGTGCAATAATAAGATGATTATTGTATGTATTTATGTAAGTAAAGTCATGCGCTACTAACACACAATACTGTATCACGCAAGGCTAGCTAGCTACCTGTGCTGACTACCCGGCATTGTGAGGGAATTCTTAGAAAACTAAAATGGAAAAATAAAGAGAAGAATGTGAAACATGTTAACTCAGGTTATTCATTTACAATTTGAGAACTCGCATATATAAATGGTATGGATATTTTCTGCTGAATTTCCGCCACCATTTTCCAGGTGCTGTATAAAATTATATGTATTTTTTTTTAATAAATTTATTTGGTAAATGTACAAACTTGAGAGTGACTGTATTCAATATAATATAACTAGCTGTGCCAGCGCGGCTTCGCACGCGTAGATTTTTAGTACCTATTTGGAACTTTGTTTGGATCGTCTTAGAACTTTTGTGGTAGGTCCATAAACCGAGATGAGTGGAAGAAGCCTCTTGAGGAGGCCAAGACCCACCAGGGGTTGTAGAGCCAAGAGTGATGATGATGACTAATGACATGTTTTACGAATAAATACCATTTCTCGTAACTTTCTTACATTCATCATTGGATCACATTGTAAATTATCAGAAAATAATAGAATTATATCAAATATCATTGAAAGGATGTTAAAATGATTTTTACAACTAAGGCAATATTTATATATTTAATTAAAATAATAAGAACTTTTTATTATTAGAGTGAGAATTTTTTTTTTTGGGATTACTAAAAATTGTGTAATAATAAGATGATTTTTTAATTCTTTTTATTTAAAATATGACAGAGACCTAGAAGCTCTATGGATAACATTTAACATAATAGTTCGATATAATAATAATGACACAAAGTCATTTGTATATTTAGCTGAGTTTTAATTGTTATTTACCATTATTACGTTTTTTTCACCGCTCGTCTATGGTTTCCATAATACTGGAAGGTTATTAATGCATGAAATGCGCTTATTAACGAAATAATAAAAGCCTGTCAGAATCCGATAAGCTCGCGGCGAGCACTAAATTGCGTTACTTATCGAAGGTGTTACGCCACATTTTCCGATGTTTTCATACTAATCTCAAGCATCAACGAGGCCATTAAGTATTTCTCCACTTTAACCAAATGCGGACCGGTCACTTCTATTTATTTATATTATTGAAATGAATTAAAATACATATTTTACGCTCTGTCGTATTAAAACGTATTTTGGTAAGTGTTCAATGAAAGTGAGATAAATAATTCTTCTATCAAAAATACAAAGTTTCATGGAATATTTTTTTGAAGTAAAATAGTGTATATCTTATTACAATTATTCTCTTTTTCTACTTCTTCCCTCTGGCTTCACCCCAACTCACTGTCGTCATCAATTGTTGCAGTCAGCTTCCTAGTCTGTAGGCTATACCTTCTTCTGTCCTGTCACCCAATTTGTGTTGCTGCACTTGACCACCCTTTTGCACCACCCATGAATTTTTGGTCTTCCTCTGGATTTAATTCGGGGAAGATTCATGGAGATCATCTGGTTAATAAAATTTTAATGCAGTCATCGAGAATTACTAATTTATAATGCACTGAATTCGAAATTTTAAACGGAACATGGTTATGGAAGGGATATAGATACATAAGATCTAGAATTCAGTACATTTAAAAATAGTTATCCTCGGTGACTGCATTTAAAACATTTAATTTTTTTTTTGGATATTGTTGCCTTTTCTTTTATTCCCCGCATATGTATGTACTCGTATCTCTATTTTATAAAAATACTAAATCTAAATATAATTTATATGTTGACAACAATACAAAATAATTACAAAAAGCAGAGAATAAAATACACTAGTACCTACGGATAAAATTATAGATATTTTCTCATTAATTATCATGGCGTCCAATTCGCGTGTCTGTAATTTATTGTGTGTAACTATAATTTTTTTTTTTAATTTCTAAGGTTGGCGAGTTTGTTGCAATTTATTTTCATTCATATACCTACTTAATTTTTATCTATTTTAAATATTATCAAAACTGGTGAACGATAATACTGTCACGTAATCGTGGCTGTGGGAGGAAAATAAAACAATAAAAACAATCAAAAGTTTTATTTATCACTGGATACGAATTTAATCGGAGCACTGTTCTTAAATTCACACTAAATGTTTCTGGAATGTTTTACACAGGTTCGCACTATTTCACGTCACAGGTAGGTGGAACACTTTTTTATTGCGCTGTTTCTATCGCATTATCGCATCGAGAATATTCCGCTCGCAAGTAGGCATAAGGTCCTTCTTCACTGGCCGTTTATTTGTCGCTTGGTCATACTGCTAGCCGCTGCACGTTTCATTACCTTCTAGTGTAAGTCCACAGCTAGAAATATTATCTGACTCGCCGCGCGCGCGGTCGTTTTTTATACAAAACGATGATTTCGCGATGCCTCGAGAACGTTCTACTAGTTTCTCCATATTTTTAGAATAGCCCATTTGATTCTAGATTTATGTGGACCATCCTAGAGAATTTACCACACACCCAGGGCCGTTTTATGAGCAAAAGCTCCCATACCTTCACTTTCACCACCCATGTTCGACATTTTTTTAACGCTACAGTGGCATTACTCACTGCGAGCGGGACGGGGAGGCGTCCACACAAAACCTCTTCTCTGCCTCCAAGGCGCAGGGCCAAATGACAATTGAATACTTATTATCCATTAAGTGGGAATTACAAGTTACAAAGACTCTCGTGCAAATATCAAGAAATAACGACGATATTGAAACCAACATGTACGTCATAGTTTTTCTGAATACCATGTTTCGTTTACAAGCTGTATAATTCCAAAAATATAACGGTAGTTTACACGACTCCGACTTACCCACGTGTTTCATAGGAATAAATAGTGCCGTGCTTGGCTTGTAATTGGAACGGGCCACAGTTCGCAGCGTGTTGAGATCGGAAGTACCGGAATGCTCTGCCTCCAGCGCTGACTGTGAGATGTGTTATTAGGCCCGATGCAGTGTTATAACGCCGATATAAGGAGCAAATAAAAAAAATCGTGGGTCGCAGATTCAATTTCCCGCTAAGTCTAAATTAATTTGACGACGAAGCGCAAATAATTAAATACCTGCACCATGTAGTGGAAGAATATAGAAATAAAAAATAGAAAATTTTCAGGGGAATTCTAGTGTAATCTACATTAATTTTCAGGGGAATTCTAGTGTAATCTACATTAATTTTCAGGGGAATTTTAGTGTAATCTACATTAATTTTCAGGGGAATTCTAGTGTAATCTACATTAAATACATAAAAAGCGTCTCGAACGCATTCAGCAGACATTTACAAAAGCGCTGAATTTCAAAAATCACGTCCATTTTGGTAACTATGACGACGCATATAAGTACCACAAGATAACTGCTCTCGAAGACAGGCGAACAATAAGCGATATGAAATACCTTTACAAAATACTAAATAATCGCATAGATTCTCCTGAAATTTTAAATTCGATACACTTTAATGTCCCGCAGAAACGAACAAGAGCACCACGCCTTTTCCACTTAAATAATTGGAGAAAAAACTACGGTAAAAACTGTATTATTAAGCGAATTCTAAATACCTATGACACTGCTTTTGCAGATCTCGATATTTTAAATTTAAGTTATGAGCAGTTTATAAAATCCCTTACGTATAAACTCGCGCGATGACATTTTTCTTCCCACACATGTGAACACAAATACATGCAAATAAAAACGCATACACACACGGACACATAAAAACACACAAATACACACACTCACACAAACTCACTATTTTTTCACTCATTATTTTTTCTTATTTTTTATCGATCCTGTTATAATATTATTGTATATATGTGTTTTCTTGTAATTGGCTCAAGACTCTGTACATCGATTATTGATTTTTTTTCAAGATTGATTAATTATATGGCTGTAAGAAAACCAATAAATGAAAATTAAAAAAATAAAAATATAAAAAAATTCGAAAGAATACCATATATACAATAAAAATAATATTGCTTAGTATTCCAATTAAAAATAAAGAGGTATATATATGTATACTATATCGAGGGAAGGACCACAGATATTGCTAGCATAGTTCATTAGAATATATAGAGGGTAGAAAGCCAAAAGGGCGATAGTGAATATTTCGAATTTTACAGGAGAACAAAATAATGTTTTGTCAAGCTGATTTTGTCAATATTTCTTTTATTACCAAACAATTTCCAAAGCTGTTTTGGATAAATAAATATGGAAATCGTTTAATGACCAAATTAGATTGAGAGGACTTTATTTTGCTCTCCTGCACAATACGAAATAATCAGCCTTTAAACGCCCTTTTAGCTTTCTACCCTCATGTAAGAAACTGATTTTATACACAATTTTCAAAAATTTGTTAACGTGTGAACGTAAAATTGTGTAAAGTGAACACTTAAGCCAGCTCGTACACGTCACAAACCCTGGGCAGTATAAAGACTTCCATACACGTTTTCCACGTAAACAGCCCCATCTCTGAGAGACTTGTATAATTAATCTTAGGAAATGAGGAATGTTTGACTTGTTGCGTGGAATGATTATCTAATTATGTTTTATGATGATTTCAGGTCAACACGGTGACCCGCGGTGTGTGTACGTGCCGCCGTCCACCGGGCAGACCTTCTTCTCGTTCAGGATCGCCTATGCCCGGTGCGGAACCAAACCAGGTAACCGGTCACATGCATAAGTCTACCAAGTTTATCGGTTTTTAGGTTCTTTTCGAAGGGTCCAAGTGGTTCCGGCGACGAACCGGTAATATCAAATGGCCATATTGCTGCTCACATTTTTGTGTGCACACTCACAGGAAACCTTTATTGAGTGTAAATGTGTTGTAATTAATATTGAAATCTAATGATCATCACATCATAATGCACGCAATTTTTTTATCGTAAGAAGAAATAATAAAGAAATAAATGTCTCCAGATTTAAAGAACTCAAAATAAACAAAGGCTCTCATCACTTGTCTGAGGCGAATCCTCCAAGGTAAGCAGAGAGGACGAAGCTCTAATCTCTTCTGTCCTGAATTACAAGTTCACCGCATCTATATTCATACACTTCACGCTCAAGTTTATCACCTTTAAAGTACGACAAAGAAAAGCTCGAAGATATCGTCAATTCACGTTGTATCAATAGCACACCAACGACCCCGAGCGTATAAAGAAGCAACACACCTCCACTTAGTGCACACAATTTGCAGCCGCGTAAGAAAAAATCAGTAGGTACGTCCTTGACCCTTGTGGCGAGGGACACTCTCCTGAAGGCTCTGTGATGTGACTAGCGAAACGATGAGAATGATATTGGTTTTTCGAAGCATTTCTGCGTTCCGTACCCGATTAGGTTGCGATACATCTACGTGATTTTCTCAATCCTGATTATTTTTGTAAGCATCATGGTATATTGTAGTGATAAAAATCATAAAAATACTTTATGTTGATTTTGTTATAAATGGATTTGTCATTATACGTCCAAGTAGCTTCCGAGGCTTCATTCACTGTATCTACTGTGAGCGGTGTTGAGTTTTTTTTTACCAAATCCAGGCTGCTTACCTCATCTATGAACCCTACTCCTTTTTCTTCTGGATGAGTGAGCGGCATTGGCTGTGATGTGTGATATCCAAGATGTTGTCAATGGGGGAGAAAAAGGAGAAGGTATTGGAGAGACTATGTGGAATGAATGGACTCCCAAAAACTACTACATCTCGCCCTATATGGGAACCCAGAGGGAAGAAGGATGCCTGGAAAACACCCCTGAAGAGAAAAAACTGGGAGCTCACGTCACAAGAAGCCGCAAACTCCGCACAAACAGGCCTAAGTGTAGTCAGCATAATATAATATTATGCTCACTCCACTTAGGAGATATAAGAGATATTAGGAGTATAAGAAGAAGAAGAATACGCCTTCGAATATGCAATACGAATACGAATACGAAAGTGATCTCATTTTTGTTGCATTCACGTTTACAAAAACGATTTTTTTTTCAATAGGCAAAAAGTACGTGGTCACCTAAATCTAAATTCGTTGAAAAAAAAAAAAAATTTTTTTAAAAAGCATCAAAAATTACCGCGTTAAAATGCTGAAAGCATTTTACTTATAGGATTTTAATGAAATTACACACAGAGTCGTATTGGGAAGAAATCAATAGAAATCTATCAAACAATGTGAGAAATAAGTGGATTTTTGTGTCAATCGCAAGATTCCCGTTAAGGAAGGTGTGTCCAGTCTGAGCGCCTCGTCGGCAGTCGTTTACACGTATTTTGAACATTCAAATAGTTTTTTTTATCTAGTGGTCATCGGAATGGGTTTATTGACGTTTGTCCACGAAGAAGATTCTGTGTTAGCCGCTGCTCTGTGCTGGGCTCGACGCAGAAGCGACATTAGAGGAATATAGATTGATGTAGAGAGGCTTCTCTTTTGTATGTTAATTGTTATTTTTTGGTTGTAGGAATTGGATTGGATGGACAACGGACTGAAATTGAATTCATTATATACTGGGATTTTCAGTGACTTCTTTTGAAAGTTTGATTAAAAAAAAGACTAATAAATAACTACTGAATTTCGTAAATAAATTAAATAATGTAGGTACAATGTAAAAAATCAGATTTGTTAACTGTATTATTCATTTTTAAGCAAAAAAATTATGAAAAAAAAAAAAAAATAATTGTATAAAATGTTTGATTGGATGGGCAACCACCGGAATTATATGAAGAGTCGCCATTTAAGAAACGTATACTTATAATAGAGTCGGTAATAACTGAAACTATTTTTTATGATAATATAAAAAAAAATTTGTAAACATATGCATTAATTTTCGAAACCAATTCATAACTCATTTATTACTGCTTGCGTTTTGTATAGAATTTTGTTTAAGAGGGTGGGTGAAGAGAGTCAACCGGGTGACTATACATTTTTTAAAGTGTTCTAAAGCCTGAGTAACGAGAACGGTGGACATCTTGTAAAATATAAAATAATATCTTGGGGAGGAGGTTAAATGGCCGGGGAGACGAGGGTTCATTTATTTTGCTCAGGGTTCTAAGGAGTAATAACGCAAAAATTATATTAGGCCGATCAAACCTTGAAGGATTGTTTAGAGAATGGACTAAAAACATACACTGAATTTTAATTAGTTTTGAATGGACATTATTTTTTTAGTTTATTTATTTTTGAGGTCCACACGATTCTGAAGTATGACCCCATAGATTTTTATAGTTTGCTGTGGAAATAAAAAACGTACATCACCAATCGACCGTAAAATGCTATGGTGCTGCAAAATATTTAAATTGACAAACCGTGTAATGCTTGAAATTATAACTGTTTGTAAATTTTTATTCTAAAAAATGATCTGATTGTCATAAATTATAACTTAAAATTACAAATACTTTTTAGTGATTCTATAATACACGACATTTAATTTTTTTTTATTCTCATCTATTAAGTGTTGGGATAACAATCTTAAGATCAAAATATTTCTATTTTCAGAATACGGCCGATTATACGAGTTAATTAACATATTTTCTAGTAGAGGTGAATATTACACGTTGAATTCATGCCTAATTTTCTATTTTTCCAGACCTCCACGGGCAGTTTTATGAAAACACCGTAGTGGTGCAGTACGATAAGGACCTCTTGGAAGTATGGGATGAAGCCAAGAGGTTAAGATGTGAGTGGTTCAACGATTATGAGAAGACAGCCTCCAAACCTCCCATGGTCATCGCAGATCTTGACGTCATTCAGCTGGATTTCAGAGGTAAAGGGAACAAAAATAATAAGTGTTCTATAAAAGGACGGTAAAAACGCAAAATAACGCATTATTTATAATTTTCTACACAGTTTGCGTAAACATAATTTTTCGTCAGAATTTAATACCTGATCTAAACATTTTTATGAAATCATTTTTTTGGTACTTCATCTATCGAAACGATATTAACAATATCTGTGGATGTACAGAGTAGGTACAATAAATTTTTTGAGTAAGAGGCCCATTTTTATGAATAAAGTTTTAAATCAAACAGTTCAAATTATCACAACAACAACATTGCAGAAATCTTAATGAATTGTTTATAGTTTAATAAATAAATTAAAAAAAATCTATTAAAGAAATCGTTAATTTCTGTAATTTAAAAAAGTTATTGAAAAATATCAACACCCGTATGATAAAAAAAAAAAACGATGTAAATGCAATAAATGCTGGTATTTTAAAAAAATATTTATTTTTATATTGTTCATATAAATATTTTTAGGTGACAATGTGGACTGCTGGATGGAGATTCAGCATGGAAAAGGACCATGGGCCCCTCCTGTTAGCGGAATCGTTCCTCTGGGATCAACTCTTACGCTTGTTGTGGCAATAAACGATTATAGAGGTAATTGATCAATTACACTTCCACAAACATAAAGTTCTGGTGTTTGTAAATAAAGTTGTAGTGATTTCACTGTTTTACACATTGGTCGATCGAAATTTGATGCCCAAAGACATGTTGAAAAATCATGATTTTTTGGAATTTTCGAATCATTTAATAGAAAATGATCAGAATTTTTGTAAAGAAGAATGGTCATCTGTGACCCAGGCCCGACACGAAAGAGACCTATCTTAGTTTTTTTGTTATACTAAATGTAATACAAATATATAATTTTTATATTCAATATCAGTGGCCAACATATAAATATATTTTTTTGTTTTTTCTACTGAGTTAAGGTTCATTAGAAACGTCCGATGGTCCTACCCTTAAGCGTATTTACAATCTATATACTCTTATTCTTTCAATTAGAGAGAAAATAATGATTTTTGGGTCCGCTGGGCAGGCGTACTCTGCTTGTAGGCCGACCCCGCGCTCTCTTGGGCTCACTTGCCTTGTGTTGAGATATGTGCGTTTTTTGTCTTTGAGTGTTCTTTTTATGACGACTTTTGCCGTTTCCTACTGGACTTAATTAAATAAAATCATCGGACGTTTCTAATCAGCCTAATCTCGGTGGGCACGTTAGTAGAAATGGGTGAAAAATAACTTTTTTATACTACGACTGGAGAAAAAAACAAACCAAAAATTTGTATGTTAGCCACTGATATTGAATATAAAAATGATATATTTATATTACACTTAAACTAACAAAAAAACTGAGATAGGTCGCTTTCGTGTCGGGCCTAAGTAAATTTACGTACTCAGAACTCTTTACAACTACTTGGTGTGGAGTAGACTCGAGAGTGGCTCGATGATCTGGGGGCCACATGAGGGCAAGTACTCTCTTATGGTGGAGAAAGTCCAAAAGAAGTTTCTGAGATATCTCTACATGAGAGAGTACGGGCATTATCCTTGGCTTTACCCAACCGAGTTTCTCCAGGGTATGCTTGGCTACAATAGTTTAGAGACTAGAAGGAATGTGTATTTGATTACACATTTTTATCGATTGTTGCGCGGTATGATCGATAATCCTGAAATTATGCAAAGCATTGGTTTGTATGTTCCTGATAATTACACTAGACATCGTCAGCATAGATTGTTTCACATTCCAATATACAGGACCAACCTGCCGATGGTTATGCCTGTTGGAAGAGCCACAGCTATGCTGAACAAAATTGCTTTGGGTATTGATGTATTCCATGTGTCTGAGGGGGTTTTCCGAAGCGGGATTCTCCTACACCTTTGACCAGATTTTATGTTATTTTTAATTTATTAAATACATTCATTTTTGATATATACTTCCTAATATGTATGCCTTCAACATTTTGTTTGTCATGTACATATTATCGTGAAATAAATTGAATTGAATTGAATTGAATTGAATTTATATGAACCGTGACTATTCTTCTTTGATCCTATCGATTTAAATGTTAATAATATTGAAAAAAAATGGATGATTCGAAATCATTACAAATGATTAGGTACAGCATGTTATCGCAAATGTACCTAAATTTAATTATCACTTCTCTCCTAGAATTATTTCCAATGTTAAATGTCATTTTCATATATCTTTACATCATGTACATAAATACGTACTACGTATTTATGTACAGTCAGATAAAGGTTTATTTTTGAATAAATATTATAAAAACTGAACTTTGTAAATAATAGACAATAATCCTATGTTTGCGATTAGTTTTTTATTACTCCGACGAAGGCAGTGATTGTTTTCAAAACCGCCTATTTAAATGTTTAAGCCCAATTGGTTATATAAACTTGGTTCGTTACAAATTTGTTTATACATACATATTTCATTACATTACAGCATTGCTAGGGCGATTATTACCCGCAGTTTCAGCCCTCCTCATATGATATTAGATTCCTTTCTTTTTTTCTCCTACCAAAAACACAAGTTCTTTTTGCGCGATTTATTATTTTAAATCAACACATAAAATCATAATTTCAGTTTGTATAAATAACATTTTAATTCGTGGGGGTCTTTTGAATGATTATTTATTTATGTAAATACTCGGTTCTTGAAGCTCTTGAGGGTATCCACACCCAAAACACCCACATGCACCGAATTTTATTTATTATAATATTATTCGACAAATGGATGTCTAGTCTAATAATAATAATTACGATAATATTTTCAAACTTCACTTATTTACATAATGATTTATGTGATACGATCTAATTTTTTATTTTTTTTTAACAATGTTGTAACACTTGAGAGAGTACGTTAGTTAGTAAGGTGAACTTATTTGATTTTTTTAATAAAACATATTTTATTGCGATGTTGTTATTTAAGAGCATAGTGTTATTATATTAAAATAAAATTTTTGAATTAATCAGAAAGTTATACAGAAATAGATTTTCAACAGAAAAGACTTTATATGTAGACAAGTCTAAGATTGTTCGTAATCTTAATTTATTGTTAATACTATTTGATAATACTTCTGTACACCTTTCTATTTGTTTCATCAAATTTGTTGTAAATAATGTGATTCTTTGTTAAAATTCCATAAATCTTCTTAGGAGAAAATAAATATATATATATATATATATTCACAAATATGTGCTTTTTAGAACGGAAGTATAATAATGACGGATAATATATGAAAATGCTGCGTAAAATTCAGCAATTCAATCATGTAAGTGGACAACTGCAGATCTGAAAATGTTTCTTAAATTTTAAAATCAAAAAAATAAATCTTTTCAGATCTGTAAGAATTGCGAAAACACACAAAAATATTTGTATATTTAAAGATCGAAGTATAGAAGATATTTTAGAACCCTTGCGAAGTAACAGGTTTGATTTATAATATTTTGTGTTTGTTTCAGGGGAGTTTGATATGAGGGTGAAATCGTGCGCAGCCTCTGATGGGGCGGGTCACATTATAGATCTATCTGATGAAGCAGGATGTGTCCTCAGACCAAAGATGATATCCAGGTAATTTTTTTTTTAAAAACTGTGTGATATTAATATGCAGGTATTTTGCAGATATTAATATGCAGGCATAATTTTAATATCCATTATTTTTTATATGTTAATATGCCGTTAATTTTCCCTAAAATAAATAAATAAAAATGAAAAAATATTTCATCACAGCTTGTTTTGAGAGAATATTAGAAAAAAAATGATGTATATGTAATGCAGTTTTATGAATCATATTATTTCGACGTATAGATTTTTAGGTCATAGATTTGTTTCCTTGTTTGCTTGGATCTTGTTACTGTGGACAGTGCTGGATATTGTACATTTAATTATTATTATCGCAGGGTACAGAATGGTCTAAATAAAATTGGTAGTCAAAAACAAAAAAAAAAACATATAAAAGCTTAAATAGACAAATTACAAAAGATGGAGAAGGGCTTAGTCGCTTCTTAAGAAGTAATATTCCATAATTCGTATTCTTAATAAAATAATTCAGCAATATCAATTAGTTGCGAATCTGAATTTTTAATCAATACAATCCTTGAAACATAGAACATCATAACAATTTGAGATATTTATAAACATTTTATTTTTGAAGTTAAAAACTTTTATTTTATGTATTATGCAATACATATATATTGGGTATTACATAAAAGTTATGTTTATATATATCTCATATTATTATGGTTTCCTATGTTCCAAAGATAATATTGATTCGAAATTCAGATTCACAACTAATTGTTATTGATGAATCATTTCATTAAGAATATATCAGTGTTAACCAATCAAGGATTGCGGAAACTGGATGAAATCCCGAAAACATAACAAACCCGATACAGGAAATATTAAAACAGGCCCACCATCACAACAATTGAGTAGAACATGCAATTCGTCTCTCTAAACCCAGGTAAGCAGCGGGCCCAGATGGAATACAGGCTGAGATCCTAGGGAATAAAGGCATCTTAGTGTTGACAAAGCTCTTTAATTTAATATATATAATACAGGAATTATCCCCCTAGATTGGCTACGATCCACTTTTATTACCCTCCCAAAGAAAACGAAAGCAAGAAAATGCAGTAACCACCGTACAATTAGTTTGATGAGCCACTTATCAAAGGTATTTTTGCGAATTATACATGGTCGCATATATAGCAAAGTGGAAGAAAAGATAGGTGTAACACAATTTGGCTTTCAAAATGGGTTGGGTACTCGGGAAGCGCTTTTTAGTATTCAAGTACTAATCCAAAGATGTAGAGATATGAATTGAAATGCACATGCATGCTTCATTGATTTCCATAAAGCGTTTGATAGAGTTAGACATGATAAAATGATCCAAATTCTGAAAACTTCTGGAATATACGATAAAGATATAAGAATAATAGGAAATGTATATTGGAACCAAAAAGCTGCAGTAAGAGTCGAACAATGTCTAACAGATGAACTAGAAATAAAGAGAGGCGTGCGACAGGGATGTGTTCTTTCACCCATGCTGTTCAAATTATATTCAGAAGAAATATTCAATGAAGCTCTGCAAGAATCTACTCAAGGACTTGTTATAAATGGGAAGATCCTGAACAACCTGAGTTTTGCAGCAAATGTACTTCTAACAAGTAACATTGAAGATCTGCAACTTCTACTGAATCAAGTAGTGAAAATGTGTGAGAAATTTGGGTTAGAACTTAATACAAACAAAACAAAATACATGCTTATAAGCAAAAACAACGCAGTCGACTGGAATGACAACCTTTATATAACTGGTACGAAACTAGAGAAGGTACAAAGTATTGTATACTTGGGCTGCAAATTAAATGAAAGATGGGATCCTTCGGTTGAAATCAAATGCCGCATAGAGCAAGCTCGTGCAACCTTTATCCGCATGAAAAAGATGTTCTGCAGTCATGATCTCAACCTAGGATAACGAATTCGAATGGTCAGATGCTACGACTTGAGGCGTTCGAGATGTAGAATTCTCAAAATAAGCTGGGTGGACAGAGTTACGAATAAGATGTTATGGCTCGGATGAATAAAGAACAAAAAAGTTATTAAAACAATAAAAATCCTAAAACTTCAATATCTAGGACATGTGATGAGACATCCAGAGAAATACGAGATCTTGCATCTCATAATGCAGGGAAAGACTGCCGGAAGTCGGGGCCCTGGAAGAAGGAAGACTTCATGGCTGAAAAACTTAAGACAGTGGTTTGGCCAGCCTACTGTGGAGCTGTTCCGGGCCGCAGTAAACAAAGTCCGCATAGCCAACATGATAGCCAACGTCCGGTAAACGGACAGGGCACGAGAAAAAAAGAAGATATATGTACTTTTAAAAGTAAATAAACGTAAAAGCATATGTAGTAAATGTAAATAAAATTTTAGTTTGCTCCAAAATACTTAATAGAATAACAATATATGTAGACAATTTCTTTAAAAGTTTTTACGTATTTTCAACTGGTTTTTAGGCTAAGAGAAATTGATGATTATTAAAATAATATAATTCACGCTTTTTAAAATAGTGTTTATTTAGTAATGAATAAAAATATATTTGGTATATATATATATAAAGTAAATAATTAAAAAATAGTGAAAAGTATTAAATTAAAGTGAATTTAATCAAATTAGTTATTAAAAATATAAAATATTCTCAATACTGTAAATAATTATCCTTGATTTATAGACATCTTACGTTTCGTTCTTAAAAAGGAACAAGAAATCTTTAAAACAACATAAAACCGAATATTATAATATGTTGGCCATATACAGATGTAAGAGAGCTAGTCTACCATACTTTACAGGTAGGTATATTCCTGTCCTAATTAAGAGTCGAAAACATTCTTATATCAAATGTCCTAAAATGAGTAGTTATGCAGGTAAGCGACATCCAAGATTGCATTTTTTTTTAAATATTGTAACAAAATGGCAAAAGAGATTACGTAAGAATTCCTCGTAATATGTCAATGAAGACGGTAAAATCAAGATCTCTAGACCTTTCAATGCATTCTGGAATACACTAGAATTAGCTACACCATTCGAGGAATACCTGGAAAAGCCTAGAAGCGACGAGAACCTTCTCCTAAACAGTAGAAAAATCTAGGAAGTTCAATAATCCAGTTTCTGGATAAACATATACAGCGCAAATCTAGGCCACCACCAGAGTGGTCGTTTTTGACAGTCCGTTATCGTGCGAAGTCAGCCGCGAGTCACCAGACGATGCCCAGTATGGCCAGTCGTGAGTGAAGAAAGCGATAAATAAACCGAATAATCGAGTGAAGTACCTACTTGACGAAATAAACTAATTGATATAAATTGGATGAAATTTTCTAGTGAATGTTAAATATATGTTACCCGGCAATAATAATAATAATTGTTCATTTACGAGTGACATACTGCAAAAAATGTAATTTAATGAAAAGCGTTAAGTTTAATTCGTTTTAAGTGACTTTGAAAACCATTAAATAATAAATCGCTTATTAATTTAAGTGTTTTTATTCATTCCTCTCATAGCTAAGACACGTACAAATTTTTCTGATTCTACTTCTGTAAAAAATTAGACGAACAGAAATTAATTTTATGAAATATTATAAATTCGCTTTTTGGAGAACTCGAGCCAGTATTTTCAGCAAGGTTTTTATCATTGTATTTAATTTGTATTTTAAAAGAACGAACCCGTTGTATTGATGTATTATTTAAATGCCAAGGTACAAGGAAATGGTCAGAGCCCGAGGCCCGGATATGGAGAGGCGCGAGATGAATCAATTAGTTCATTTGAGGCATCTCTGGGTGTGGCCACAACAGTCAATTTTTCTTTCATTGAGTTCACCGGACACTGAGTTGGGATAGCCGAAATTGAACCATTTAATTTATTATGATTATTAAATATCACAAAAACTATTATTTGACAGAAGCAAATTTATGATTAAAAATGTATTACCTCAAATAAGACATACAGAAAGTTGCAGCTTGCCTAAAATATTACTCAATAGAGTTGAAATTTTATTCCCTATCATTTTTCAGCAATAAACATGTTTGTGCATACAATGTTAAAAGTTATTTGAAAGTTTAAATTTATGTGATTATTATTAATCGATATGGCAGTTATTTTGTGGTGTGGCATGATTATATTAATTTAAACTAAATCAAATTTTGTAACGCACACACGTTGAGTTAATTTAACGCGACTATAGTTTCGAGAGGAGCAGTTCCCCTCATCATCAGGTGTAATTTATAACTAACCTAAATACAGAAATTATTAAAATATGAGGAAAGGATCGCGGAGCATTGGGGGTAATTTTTTGTGTGGTCTTAAGAAGAAGATGCTGAGCAGCGGAGACTTTTGTAAGAATGTGATGTTATTTTGTTTCTCAGAATTAAAGTTTTTTTTCATAAAGGTTTGGTAATGAACAGTTTGGAGTCCGTTGAAATTCTGTAATTTAATTTTTGTATTTAGGTTAGTTTTAAATTACACCTGATGATGAGAGAGACTGTTAAATTAACTCAACGTGTATGCATTACAAAGTTTAATTTAGTTTAAATTAAAATAATTGTGTGATTATTTTTAAGAAAAATAAAAATACTAAAAATTTTCTCATGAAATCTGATAAAAGAAAATTTGTCAGAATGCGAATGTGTTTCTAATTATTGAATATAGTAAAGGTATTATCGATACTAATTGGTATATGATCTTGTTCTATCACTCTCAAAACTCAAGTAGAGTAAACATAGTTTTATTTTATCCATTTTGAACATCATGAATAATCTCTCTAATTTTGGCACTGATGCCCTCGACATTCGACTCGATTTATTTTATGATGATTTTGTTACCGAGCACATAAAATATGCAAATTACATGATAAATTTAATATTTACATATTTTCTTTTACGTACTTTCGAATGTACTTATAAATTTAAGTGATTATAAATAAATTGGAGACTAATCGCACAACGTTCATATTTCCACGTCTGTGTATGTAAAATATCAAAAAAGCATAGTTTTTTAAACATATTATTTTGTAAAAAATAATCTTACAATAATAATAACTTACTTACCGTTATTATTGTAATTTTAAATCGATAATGACTATCAAGTAGCGCATGACACACAATAATAATAAAATTCTAATGTTTCTAATATGTAAAAGAGTTTGTATACTTGGGAAGCAAGGAGTGGAGGAAATTTGATGCCTAATTGCCTTTCTGTTCTGGTACCAATAACTGTCCCAAGACAACTACGTGTAGTAAATAAGGACATCAATTCTTATGCATTTCAGTAAACTGAAAATAGTTTTTTATAATAAAAATAAAAATGCATATCACGTCAATATCTTATTATTTTAAACTAAGCCAAACACCTGTGCTGTGAAAAAATCTTACTTGCTGGTCTGGAATGAGGTTTGAATAAAAAAAATATTTTTAAGGAATAATCAGCGCGGGAATTGAATTGAAATAATTTCACCTTCGAGTCTTTTGAGTTGAAATGTGGAACAGAGATCGGACTCTTTTATGGACGGCTAATGAACAATTGCAAGGCAAGTTTGTATACAGAGGTTACTAGTTACGAAAGCTGTGTATACTAACTTGTAAATGAGAAAAAAAATCAACTGAAGTCTCTAGCAGAGACCATAGTAATACAAGTATGAAAGGCTCTTGATTCGAACATATACATATAGAACATTCAACATTTGATAATGTGTGGATATTATTACTGTTGTGTATTTGTCTTGTTAATGTGGATGGTTCTAAAAATACTCGGTGTGGGGTTTAGAGCTTTTATTGGGATAATTTTACACAATGTGAGATGACTCTAATTAGTCTCCTTTCACGCGGTTCCAGCCGGCCTTGCGTGCCCTTTTTCGCTCCCTCTCTGTCATCCCTCTCCCTCTCTTTCACAGACACTACACTTACGATGGAATTGGTCAACGTTGCATTATGTAGAGTGATCACTTAAGTCATCGTATAAGAGACTTCCATTAAATATTAATTAGTTTCGTCTCTATGAGACTTTTATAATTTATCCTTAATTAATTAGCAAGGCAATTTACCATGATTAATAATTTTTATTTCAGGTTTTTGAAGGCAAAGGCTGCGGACGACCGAGCCTCCGTGATAACGTACGCTTTCTTCCACGCCTTCAAGTTCCCCGACGCCCTCTCCGTGCACATCAAGTGCAAGGTGGAGATCTGCCGGCACGGCTGCCTGGAGCACTGCCAGCTGGCGGGGCAGGGCGCGCTGCTGGACCGCAAGGACGACGCCGGAGACCACGCGGACACGCACCACCACAGGTTGGGACACTCCTTTATTTTTCCTTCATCTTTTGCAGCCTCAACTCCATGTCAAGTCATCCATCTCTTGAAATTGCCGCTACGGTCCAATCTGTAAGGGACTTGCATCCCTTCTGCGCATCTGCTTTGATGATATCTGCCCACTTATGTCTTGATCTTTCTCTTATACTTGATCCTTGGACATTATGGATCAATATTTTGTATAAAACTACTATTTATTGAATTGTCAACATGATTCGGGGTAAATGGCCAATGAATATAATATCTGATAATAATTATTTGCGAAAATTGGTTGAACTGTAATGAGGTAAACTGTAATAAGGTATATAAAAAATGTCAAAAAGTTTTCATAAAAAATTTTTTATTAAAGAATGTGGCAAACTATTTTTTTATGAGATGATGCTTTTACTCGTCCGTTTAAAGTAACGCACTATTTATGTTTGAATTTAAATTTTACATAAATTAGTTAGGTATTTTTATGACCTAGTACCTAGTATACAATAATAATATACATGAACTCACCATTTCTGTTAATTAATATGACCTTTGATTGCTTTTGCAGAAATCCTACGGAATTTGCTTCAGTTTTTCACAAAATACCAATTAAGATTTAATTTTCACAACAGGTAAAATTATCGCGAAATTGTAGTAGGTATATTTGTGTTATAGCATGTAAAAAGCGCGATACAGTAACGTTAGTGACGGACAATGTTGGTTGGAAAATTATATATTTTTATATACTAATAAATTACTAACATTTAAGCAATCGTCAACCGTTGATTGTTTGCTGCTAGGCCATGCGGGCTGCTTGACAGGTCGCTATGCGGCCATTGGTGTCTGCAAATGACTTTTGGCTATATATACTGGTCGTTGCGCGACTGATAATGGCCCCTGCAAAGCCGTTAGTGTCTGCGATTGGCTGTCGCCCATTGCTTGATTCTTTTCATAAGATTTCGTTATTTTTTGTAACTGGCAATGGCATACAGCGTATGCATACTGCGTACAGCGATTTAAAGCAATTGTAATATAAATACGTCGCCCTGTACGCGTTTGATTTTGACACATCTCCAACCGTACATCCTAACCAATGCATGTGGAGATATCCTTAACGTAGAAATTAAACGTCAAAAATTTACTTGCCTGCTGAAAAAATAAAATTGGCATAAGAAAAAATAAATATCAATTTTTTTTCTTTCAGTGACTCAATGTTAAATAACGTATCTTTACATATATAATTCTTTTGTACATGTGTATGTCACTGAACTCCTCCTAAACGGCTAATATGGTCAGGAACATCGAATCAAAGTCCAAAAGGTTTCATTTGACGGTGCAATATAATATTTCTACCCATCAAATAATATCTAAATGTATTTTAAAATAATTTGTAAAACTCGATTCTTTAATATGTTTTCATACGATTTGATTATTTTTTGATACTGGCGATGGCAAAATTCGCAATGCATACGGCGTTTTTGAAGCGATTATATGATAATAAAAATATTGCGCTCTGCTGGTGTTGATTGTAATGATTATTTGATGGAAATTAGCAGCGTGGATGTGATTAAATATACACATAATTATTTCAGGCAATCCATATCGGAGAGCATCGACTCCAACTCCAACCTGAACACCGACTCTCTGTACGACGATATCGTCTCGGACGGCGAGGACTCCGCCCTCATCAGCGGGCCGGGCGGGCCGGGCGGGCCCCACGCGCAGCGCCAGCCGCCCCCCGGGCCCATGCAGCGCCAGTCGCCGCCCAAGGCCCAGCCGCACCGCAACCAGGTCCCCTACGAAGTGCACGAAGAGAAGTACGACGACTTCGAAGACGGCGATATGGCCATCGCGGAGATGTTGAAGAAGCCTTACGAGGTAAATCGAGTAAATAAAAAAAAATGAAGATACGCTTTTAGAGTAGGAGCCAGCGATCGCCAGACTTACGTTATAGTATCAAACCTGAAATGTTTTTTGTGGATGTACACTTTGGTAGGTAAGAAGATATGAATATTACGATATTTGAGTTCGGGGGATTTTGGTAGATAACAGGTAATAAAAGTACAAAAAAAGTGAACATATATGTAAGATATCAGGTAATATTGTTGAATATTAGCCCGAATAAAATATATAAAATTCATATTTATTATTACAATGACACGCTTATTTATAGAGCTTCGAAGAATCTAGCGGAAGGACTGGAATGACCACGAAAAACGACTGGCAATGATTGATATAAAAAATCAAATTTTGTTATTTTTGATGTTGACTTACTTTTTTTTGGTACCCGTATTACCTACTATCTACTTTAATCCCTCGAACTGGAATGTCATTTCTAAACATTCTGACCTACTATTGTGCAGGTACATACATCTACAGAAAATATTTCAGGTTCGAAACGTAAGTCTGACACGCGCTGATTCTTAGTCCATATTCCAACACAAACAACGCAAAGAGAGTTAAAAAAAGCGTGTTTAAAGAAATTCATGTTACAAAAAACCTATTTGACAAAAATCGAGTCTTCGAACCAAAGAATATATAAATTTTTAGAGATAAACTAAACCCGTTCTAGGAAAAAGGGTTGGGTCACAGCCGAAGAATGTCCCCCTGTGTAAATACTTGAATTGTATAAATACGTAAGACATATTTATGCAGTTCAAATATTATTCTTGCATAATAAAATCCCTTAATGTACAAAACGATTTTTTACAATAGTTGTTTCGTACAATACATATTTACAATAGTAGAAATTTCGTTCTAAGCCGAGTCTCTTGAGTAAAGTCTTTTTTTTTTTAATAAATCGCGAAAAATTAACTTTACGAAATTACACTATATAGTTTGACCTTTTCATGATTTTTTTAAATTAACAAGCTCGTATTGGAACCAGCTGTGGTTGTGTACCAAGAAATTTACGTTATTTAATGTCTGTGTATTTTGGTGGCCTATGTCAACGCCTTGGGGTAACGTAATTTGTAGTAATTGGGAATGATTTAATTTAAATTTGTATTTCATATGAATAAATGAGATGAGAAGTCATTGACCAGATAATAGTATTAATCCGCTCCCAAGTTGGTTAACCAATTTGTGTTGGTGAAGATCGCATTATCTTACTTGCTATGTTTGGTGGTATGCAAGTAGCAATGACAATAATAATTCTTTAACAGAAAATCGTGCATCACCGAATTTATCAGAGCAAGGTTACAAGAATATTTTTAAATATGAGTTCGTAGAGAATGCTACATTCAATCCCAGCTGAGTTTAATGTGTATATTACTTTATTATTGGCGTTTGGAATTGTACCATTAGCATGCAAGAACCCTTGATCAAAAACGCATGTTTTAGGAATAAACGCGTGTATACAATAAATTACAGCTAAGCTCGTCTAGGATGTAAGTCCTTTTACAAGTTTGGGGAAGTTTACATTGCCAAATCACTGCTTTTCAATAAATATTCTGTTCATTTACGTGTGCAAACAGCGATGTGTTTGAAAAAAAAAATCCCGACCATAAATTATCACAATTGTCTTATTCTTATGAAAGTTAAACTTTCATCACAAAATTGTATAAAGTATGTGAAGTACCTATAAGAAGTGACATAGTTTCTCAAAAAATGTAAGCAATAAAAGAAATCCGAGATATAAGTTTTTCATATTTACTTCTGCTTTTTGTGGTAGATACAGTTGTATTTTTTGCATCATTAAGACAAAACTTATTGAAACGGTTTAATGAAATTAGAAAACTTGCGTTACTATTGAATAATATTATAATTCAATCTTTTTTGACGCGGTCAAAGGTGACGATAATGAGAAAATGGCTAAGTTTTTTCTGTCAATTTTTTTAAAGCGACATGATGTATTGATATATTTGATTATTATCTATTATTGTGAAATGATTTAAAAAACAATAAATATAATTTATTTTATTAATGTTATTATTTAATTTATTATTGTTTTAGTAAAATCATTCATTTTCCCAACGTAAATAATTAATAAAATATTTTAAATCAAATGTTACAACGTGATTTCAGACTTAATTAACTAATTATTTATTAGTTCTTTTAAGTATTTTTTTTTGTTTAAAATAAATAAATAATGTTTGAAATATATAATTGCAGGGACCTAATCCACATGAAAGTCAAGAGAGGTTCCCCCACGGACCACGAAATTTGGAAAATCAGGGAACATTGGATGGAGAAGACCATTTAGAGGACGACGAAGTCCATGATGATAATCCATCGCCTATTTTGGAGACACTTCCTGCTGTAGCCGGACCTAGAAACCTAGACCTCGATGCCATGCCACCAATGGAGGACGACATTAAAACACCACACACCATGTCACAAAATAGTGATGACAAGTCTGACTCTCCTCACCGACGACGCAGATCTGTGGTAGTATCTGATAGAAAAGTAAGAAGTGCCGATGTAGGAGTAAGCGGATTGTACGAAGTCATCTCCGAGGCAGATTTGGCCTTCAGTCCTGATAATAAGGCCGAAGCTGTGACCGTCTTCCAAGGCAGGATCAGAGAAGAAGTGGTGTATGGAATCTGTCTTCCAGTGCCAGGATTCAGCGCCTTGTTCGTGCTTGTAGCGGTATCAGCTGTGGTGTCAGCCTTGGTTGCGGGAGCGTTGCTATACCGTTATCAGGTACAGAGGGAGAGGGCAGCTAGGCAGGTCCCCGCTCTGGCGGCGCAATCCTTGGCCTCCTGGATGGCCTTGAGGCTGCTGGGCGGAAGGCAACCAACGCCTGCCCCTCCACCAACCCACCCTGAGAATTAACTTCTTCACTATTCGAGATTTAACATATACATTGGAGAGATAAATATGAGAGCGTTGCGCTCGTTCTTCGTAAACATTTTTATCGAAATAAATAAATGTTTTCAATCACAAATAAAATGCTTCTATCAGAAATAAGACATAAAAATGTCCATATTTGTTTATACCAATTACTGAAGTAAATAAGCATATACGACGTTCAAAGTATTTACTTCCTTCCATGAAAAAAAAATTAAAAATCCATAAATTGGCTTATTTATGCCAATTTTAAATTTTGGTAGAAAATAGATAAAAACTAAGAAAACGGGTCTTTTGAATTTGTGTTCTAACAAAAAAAGCACCCAATTTTCTTGATCTATTTTCAAACATCGAAAATATTTGAGGCATCGCGGAATTGAAGGGTTAAGGACATTTTATTTCGGTGTTGAAGATACATTTTGCTCTCGAAAAAGGCGACGCTGATCAATGAACTGGTGTGAACTTCAAAGTGAAACTTGTGCTTTTATGAAAGGAATCTGCATTTCGCAGATGTGAAATGAAATCCGGAATTTTAGAGTTGAACAGTGAATCTGGGAAAATTTGCAATAATTAAAGTAGAACAATAATAGGAGCGCTAGATATAATTATTAATTAGATTTTAATAAGTTAATACAGTTAAGTTTACATAAATAATTTTAGCGGGAATCTGATGTTACATGCCATTTTAAAAGATTTGACATACTTAGAGAAATATATACATAAAGTAATTTTAACGATAATTATAAAAAATAAGACCTCCTTCCACAACGAACTTATAGATACGAAACTAAAATTTTTTGGTGTACAAATTGTTGTGTTGTTTTCTCAAAGCTTCAAACAATTAACATATATGTTTATGTAATTGCATTGAAATCAAAAAATTATAAAGACTAAGACTATTCATTAGTTTTCTATAGAACCAGATTATAAGATTTGAATATAGAAATATATCGAAATAATTGTATTTGCTTAAATATACATATGCAGCTTACATATAAATATAAGTACCCTTATAACTATTATTTATCTGTTGCGCTTGTACCTGATATTTCGAATATTTCAAATATCCGGATTTTTGTCGGCAGACGAAATATCTAAAATTAATTAAATGAGGACTTATCAGTACGTAGCCACTTCAATATGATCAGATATAATTAGAGTGTATACAATTTTTGTTTTAAATTAACAACTCTCATTTATTTACCTGCCGATAAAAGCCGTGATGAAATGTCAAATTTGGAAGGCTAGTTAACCCGGTTCCCGCTACAAAATATATAGATTTAGTCAAATCAAATGACTATTAATATAGACATACGATATTTTAAAAATCAGTTAAGATGTCAACAACTTCTTAATATTTGCAAATTATTGATAATCCATTCAGAAACTATCAATGAAAATTTGGTGTCATATATTTTTTATCAATTTTGACTAACGAAAGTTTATACATTTTACAAAATGATTTAAAGACAGTAAATCAATGTCAATATTATCGATTGATAATTGAATAAAATTAAGCCAAGCAAAAATATTGAATTGTCACTTTTAATAAGAAATTTATCTGAGGCAGTAAATGTAATTTTAAAGCATGATTGCAATGTAAAGCGGTATCTTTAATATCTATCAATAAGATGTAATTTTTACATTTCGCATAGCATAATGCCAAAAGAAAATCAGTTTTTAAAGCATTAGGAATTTTCGTCCATGTTTAATTATATTATCTTTTGTATACTTATTAAGCTCGCTTTTATAAGTTTGCATAATAAGTAGCCTAGTTTTAATTAAAAACTTAAGATAAATCCCTTTTCATGAGGTCTTACGGTTGTGGTTATATATTTTCGTTAAAAATCTTGTTTGTTTTGTCTCCACTCACAAAACAAAACGAGAAAATTAATTGGTTTTAATAAGTTGTGTCTTCATTTAAAGGCTGTTATGTCACATTTATGTAAGTTTAATTTATTCGAAGATTATATTAAGCTTAATGTTGGAATAATTTTTTTCTGAGAACACCTGTCTCTTTGCTCAAAGAAACTTTTGATAAGAATAATTATCAAATACAGATCAAATTAAATTTGTTAGCATTTTATAAATAATATTGCTGAATAAAAGGTGCTTTTAAATTTTTATTTATTATTTGGGAATGTAAGATATGTCGAAGAAAAAAGAACGATAATTATTAATTATTTATACTTGAATTAAATATTTTTAGAATTACTGTCTGTTCATTAGATAAGTTGATATAATTAATAATTGTATGTATTAATTTTCATGGAAATTTTATTCGCATGATTAAATACAACATTTAAAATTAATTTAAAATATATATATACATATATAACAAACCTCTGTTGTCATCACATGATAAATTTAAATTAAATTAATTGATATTGGTTTATTTATACTTATATTTTTTTACAATTCCAAATTTTATGTACAATAAATTTAACAGTGTAATAATTTCACATTCGAAACCATAAAAATTTCTTTTAATGGGATTTTTATTTATTACTTCTTCTGAAAGACTTATTCTGAAAAATTACTTTACTTAAAAAGAGTGCCTTTTGGGATACCTTTTACTCTAAAGATATATGTTTTTTAACTCCAAACAAAATCCTAATCAACCAATTAACATTAAAACATAAACATTATCATAATTTTTTATCTGATGATATAAAATAAACTCGTTTCGCAATTTAAACTATTTATAAAATTTATAACAATATAAATAAAAGAAATCAAAATATATTAATATCACACAGAAATGTTTTTTATTTATGAAAACAATTGTTATTTACATTAAAAACGAAAATTCTTATGAGTAAATATAATATGCATTTTGTAAAGCCGAAATAAACACATGACAAAAATTAAAAGATTTTTTTATTGCATCTATCTATTATTCTCAGGAATTTAAAGGAATACGATTAATTTGTTTTTGTCAAAAAAAAATTCTTAATTTTTTAAATATCTTTAAATAAATAATAAGAAATTCATTGAAACACGGAAAATTCTATACAGGAATATTTGAATATTAACAGATGCATCACTTATGTGATGAATCATACGTGACTCTTATAAGTTATGTTAGGTGGAAGCGGATTAATTAGCAATACCTATATTCATTCAAAAATTCTTTGATATATGTTGAAAGTAGTAAAAAACATCATTTTTCTTTTCTTTTATATAAGAAATCCGTCCTGAGAGACCGATTTGTGAAAAATAATTCTCACAACTTTTTATGCTTTAATTTTTCATGAAATTTCAACAGAAATCATTTTATTTTATTACTATTTAATTGTATATTAAGTATTTAATTGGAATATCCTCAGAGCTACTTCATAAGTAGTAAAAACGATTTTTTCCTTTATATAGGCAACTTGCTATTAGACAGCGATTTGTGAAAAATAATTTTCGCAACTTTTGCAATCTCTATTTTTATTTATTCGAATTGAAGCATACAATGCATGAAAATATTTTACAGAGAAAAATATTGAAAGATTTGAATAATATTTGATCCATCATCTATTAATTGCTTACAATACTATACGACCTTACAAATAATGCAATCTTGTGAATATTGTAATCTTACGAATATTTATACTCGTGTAAATATTAAAATTAATTAATTAATTAATTAACTTTAAATTCATAGAAAAAAGTTTAAAAAATAAAATTGAGGAGTATTGAATGAACACACATGCCTTTAAATTATTATTAATAATTTATTTCGCATTAATTAATGGATCCAAACAACGTCATTGAATTTAAAATACCATAATTCGTGCACTGCAATGATACTTTCATTTAGGATTAGATATTTAAGACCCAATCTATTAATCAATTCACTGCATTTACACCCAATACCAATTTCTTCATATACAAGTATTATTGTACCTAGTGTTTTTCAAAGTAACTCTATTTTTTTAAGTTATTCTTCGAGAATGCTTACCAACTTCACCAGCATCTCTTAAGTTCTAGATTATAGGCTCTGAGGATCGTCAACATCACTTCCGCACCGTCCAAATATTGAACATTTTTTGGCAACATAACTTGCAAGTAAGTATTCGATCTCTCAGCATGTGAATTATTCACTTTTTTTGTAAAAGCCGTAAAGGGCGTTAATAAATAAATAAAAATAAAAATAAAAAATCCGTTCCATACCATATATAAAATATTCATTGCTACCTTCATGTTTACGTATTTTCGTGAACATCCGCATTCTGGATTGTTTAATCACTCCTCCATTTAAGAGTTGATAATACCAGAGAAGTAGGAGATCTTTTTTTATTTTGCTCCTTTGTCGTGGCCTAGAACAACACGCTTCTTCAAGCTATCTCTCTCTTTGCAAGATTTCCAAATACTTGAAGCATTTCTCTAAGGCAAATGAACGAGCCTTTGTTATTGTGTACATAGTTCCTGCAAGGTGGATCTCTCAATAAATGGTCTCCGCAGCACGTGTCTCTATCACATCTCAGACGCGCTAAAGTGAATGAACTTCATTTTACATGAAAATATATCACTGGAAGTTGAACTAAATAAAAAGGTTTATTTATCATGTAAATTGTCTTTTGATATTTATTAAACATTATCATCATCGTGGCTATAATCGATTTACCTTCCTTGGCTGTTAATGCTTGAGATTTCATAACGTTATGAGTTCTACAAAGTGGGGATATTAACGCTATATCCAATATTTTAACTGAAGGAACGGGATTTTTTTCTATCAGGGATAACCTTCCCTTAGGTGTTAAGCTTCCGTTTTAGGGTGGAGGTTTGCGTTTACCCTCTCCCATTGACTACGCCAAAAAGCTCTTTTTTTTCGGGCCCGCTGATTCTGATAACCTCTCGAGTACGCGGCTTGGCATTTCACAAGAATTTATAGGGGTCTTCTTCTTCAGCCGTCCCTCATTGCATCTGAGCGGTAGGTAGTGGAGTTCTGAGAGAAAGGTTTTCCTCTTAGGTAAAGTTCTACTCCTTTCTCTTCCTCTACTACTCACGCGGCTTACGAATTATTTGGACTCCTTTTTATTTAATGATAAAAAAATTCAATTACCCTAATATTTTAGAAAAAATCATAAATAAACTATGAAGACAAGCAGGGTGATTACATTAAGGACCTCCAACCGTTGGAAAATTTGTATCATTTATCCGCTCAGGTGCCTGGAGAAATGCGGAAAGGTGTCCTTATTCTAAACAAAAAATATTCGCAGTTCGATTTTATTTGGTTAATTGCATACGCGGAATAAAGCTAAATTTATTTTTAAATCTTTTGAATTTTCTTATAGTAGGTACAAATTGAGTAGCTTATTGGTTTATCGGTTAAGACTCTCGCCTAGTTAACCGGTGGTCGGTGGTTCCAGCCTCATTCCAGGAGACAGTGAGTTTGTCCTATCTTCGTATCACAAGCATTTAACTTAGTTTGATAATAGTAAGAATATTGATTTGGCACGTACACATTAATTAAAGAGTTACTATTACGTCGTTGGACATACTAAATAAAACGATATTTTATACAATTTGCCCTACACCTCCGCCGTGATAGGACGCTCTCCTGATGACGCTGAATAAGACTTCAGCGAAACGTCGAGATATGCTTTGCAGTAAAATATACGGTTCGTATAAAATATCCGTTTTATTAAACACATAAGTACGTACACATGTATTCCATGTTTGCATCTGAATTTTTTTTAAATAGAAAATAAATAAATAAATATAAAACACATCAAAAATATATAAAAAAATCAATGAAAGTAAATATGCAATGAATAAATAACACGCTTTAGTAATAAAGATTATCATTAAAATATACATAAAAAAAAAAACATTGATTAATACTAAACTTTAAAAATATATATCATTACCAGCTGCGAAATCTGTGTGTATTAATAAGTTTATGAGAAAATACTACAGATGTCTCTAGCATAATCCATTCAAATAAACGAAACTTTCTCAGATTTGGAACATATACAGAACTTTTCAAAATTTGATAATGTGAGGACGTTCTTACGATGGAATTGGTGAACGTTGCAATGTGTATAGAGTGATCACTTAGCCAGCTCACACAGGTAGTTGGCCCCGGGCTATTATATAAAAAAGACTTCCATACAAGATACTCATACAAATAGCTTCATCTCTGTGAGACTTCTATAATTTATCTTAGTTAATTATGGATGATAAAAAATATGGTAATCAAGGGAATAACGTTAGTATAACCCGACAATTACAAATCATTGTCGTCGTCTGGTTGTACTAACCAACCCGCCACAAAATTAACGCTAAAATAATTTTAAATCACTCTCAATGAAACTATTTATAAAAAAAAATATTTTAAAAGTGAAAGATGTTATGGCATTCAAATTGTAATATTTATTTAAATCCGTATTCAGAAAGCCACCCACGAAATGGTCAGTTGACACGAATATCCATTCAGGGATTCAGTGAAAACAACATATTACAACATGGACAATCCAGTTATGTAGAATTAGGATGTGTTAGGATAGGTTAGGTTTTCATTTTAATGTATATCGAATCTCCTTCTGTTTTTAGCAATACATATATATATATATGTATTTTCACAAGTTTTCACGGCCGATCAGAATCTTCTGTGTGTAGTTTTCTGGGATATTCTGCCTTGCATATACAACCTCTCTAGCCGACGTTTCGGATAACATTGCAGGGTCCATCATCAGGGCTGATATCACAGCTTGATGATGGACCCTGCAATCGGATCCGAAAATTCAGCCAGAGAGGTTGAATATATACGGCCGAATATCCCAGAAAACTACGCATAGAAGATAAATATGTATGTTCATAAACATATTTTTGTATATATACTATATATATGTGAAGGATTATTTTCTAGGATAACCCGCGTATTATAGTCTTGAGAAAGACTGTTATATTGTACCCAACGTTTCGGACAGATAGCACTGGCCATTTTAAAGGGATTTTTATGTATATTTTTATGTATATATACTATAGCTAGTCCACAATATTTACAGGTGGATTTTTGTCTTAATTATCTATCAGTCGAAAATGTTCATGCAACCATGTCCCAACCCCCAACCATGTTGGAGACATGCAATATCAAAGTTCGCATTTTTTTACATATATTTTGAAATAGCATTATATTAAATTGTATCAATTATGAAAAACTCATTCGCTTCAATACAAGTCAAATAAAATGATAAAAAACTTGCAGAAATTGAAAGTATAATGTTTTATTAGATTGTGATGTCCTTCCATTAGTTTTTCAAATAGCACATGAACAAATGAAATGGATCATGAGAAATGGATTAATTAAAAAAACAAAGCATTTAACGTGTAATTTAACGCAAAAAATTAAATAAAAATATCACAGAAAATAATTAGCAACGAAAACTATATAATCTCGCATCTAAAGAAAAAATTCCAAATTGGTTTTAAATCTACGTTTTATAGTTCGTAATTAGAAATCTTGTGATGTCTGGATCGTGCTTAGGTAATTAGATGAAATGGAATATAAATAAGCATCTCTAACATTTAAAACGACACTTGAGCCGATTATTACACATTATTACGACATATTAGGTGATACCAATGGATCAAGCGAAAAGTCGATACAGGAGGCCTATTTTAATTAATATTCACGATTTAATTTATTTTCATTTTTCTGTCTTTAAAACGCTGGTTCAATCTTCCTCCCATGAGATTCATTAGCAAATTAGTTTTAAATAATATTTTTATATGAAAATATATGTTCTAAGAACACAGTTACTAGATGTTGTCTCCAGAGAGACGATTAATTAATCAAGGATGAATTATAGATGTCTCACAGAGAAGAAGTTAATTCATATACGACAAAAGTAGATGGAAGTCTCTTTTACGATGGCTCAGGGCTTACAACTTGTATGAGCTGGCTTAAGTGATCACTCTACACAATGCAACGTTCACTAATTGTTTTGACCTCTACCCTCGACCTCTAAATAGGCAAAATCTGCTTTATATAATTTCAAGTATACTCTAATACAGTATTTATTTTTGTATATACTTTTTATCCTTATATGTATATTTTCTTTTCTTTCAGATTTATGTATTCTAATGAATGTATATATTACAAAATTCTTTCTGCTTTTTTTATGTTTATACTTCTATACTATTGTTATTTGTTACTATTACATAACTATCAAATAAGAATAACTGCCACAGAACAGGTTTTACCTAGTGTGGCAGTAATTTGTAACTTATATTAAAATAAATGTAAAATTAAAAATAAAATTAACAAATAAACTGATTCTATCGTAAAAACATTTTGAATGATCTATAAATATACATATATAATAAATCATTATGATATCTGATAGAGACATCTGTTAATTATTTTCATGTAACAAGTTATTATACACAGCTTTCGTTACTAGAAATGAAACTTCTTTATTCTATTTTTTAAAATTGAGTTTTTTTAACAATATTATTTTTAACGCAGGAATATATGATATTTTTCAGATTATTAAACATATCTACTAGAATAGAATATACCAGCTCATATAGGTTCATACTTCCATCTACTTTTCTTATTTATAAAGAAGCTAGATAGAATAAAGAAAGGAGTGCTGAGACGGTTTGGTCATGTGGAACGTATGAACGAGGAAAGGATGGTTAAGAAAATGAGATGAGTATTGAAGGCAACAGGAATAGAGGGCGTCCGCGAAAGACCCGGTACGATCAGATACTACAAGTATTTGAGGATGGCCCTGTTAAAAGCCGCAACAACCGTAGAACTTGTATGAGAAGATGTATGAATGTGGCTGAAGCAAAAGTGGTGTGCCAGGATAGAAGAGTGTGGCGTTATTTACTCTCTGCCTACCCTTGCGGGGAAACGGCGTGATGGATAGTTAGTTAAATTAGTTTTTATTTATTGCTTTTTTTTTACCTGAAAAAGCCCGTAGCTTTTTCAGGTCAATTCAGTTCCGATATCGGAGATTATTGGTTACATAACACTATTATTGCTTACATCATTTTTATAAACATTATACTTCATTAACTACATTATCAGAAAAAATATATAACTTATTATATTCTCATGTAACTGAACACTAACTCGCTATGTACTAAGCAGGCCAGGGCGCGTGCAGTCAGTGTTGAAGAATGAGTTTTATACAAAAATATAGAAAAAAAATAAAGATTATTTATTTAGATTTATTTCGTAGAGATCACAATACAGATTATTATTTTTTTATTTAATGTAAAGTAGGTACAAATACAAATCTTACATACTCACATATTAAATTGTCATTTTTTTATATTTTGTAGTCATGTGGAACTCATCAGTGAAGAGAAGCTCTTGAATCTGATTAGGGAGCCTCAGTTTTTATTTTTTATAATGTATTTTTGTATATTTTGTATTATTAAAATTAGAAATTAGATAGATAGATAGATGTGAATCGAAGCAAAAAATGATCGGCAGATGAATTTGATAGTCAAGTCAGGTTGTGTTACGATGGAATTCTTATAATTGCATGTTTAAAGCATGTTTAGTCATCTTATAGGCATGTGGTGTAAACCTATTGAGGTCGTCATTTTTTCATGTTCTTAGTAAAGGATACAATATTATTGTAAAACTGCTGCTCAATTTGCGGTTCATTGATCTAGATAGTAAAATCAAGATTCTACAACTTCTTTTTTGTAACCGATCAGTCCTTGAACCAGATGTTCACATTGTGAATCTAATATATTTTTAGGTCAATTTCTTTTGAGAAGTCAGTGGTTAAAGTGTAGGGGGACCGCACTTTCATCGTGAATATGAGACGGTTTGATTTAAATAGGCTAAATATAAAATATATAGAGTATTATTTTAAACTGTGTTTCTTTATATTTATGTGTCTGTATTTTCATGAGATGTTATACTGACAACGATAATTTTGAAACATCTAGAACACTCCATAAGTCTCTCGTAATGTCTGGAAAGTTCCACAAGATTCTCGGAGGATTTAAAAGGCAGTCTTACATAAAAAATTAAAAGTTGATTATTTTTGTAAAAGAATATCAACAATATTTAAAACATCATTTAGAACAAAACTTCGGGTGGTTTGGTATTCTTTCCAAAAACGCGTAAAATGTGCATAATAGAAAAATAATTTGAATGAATTTATATTATGACCCATCAATACAAACGAGTAAGTAGAATCATGAATGCTGGTTGACTATCACTTTCGGCGAATTTTGCCTTCCGTTGAGGCTCCCTTTACGGCAATATTTCACAAAGTAACTGTTTTCATCAACTCTGGCGTTCAGAAACACAGGATCTGTAATTATGATATTTTGAGCTTTATCAAATTTAAATTTATATGTAATAATCTTACACATCTTTAAATTAATTTTATACATAATTTATATCGATAAACCTTACTGATTCTAAAATATTTACATTCATCTCAGTGTCGACATATATTTAGTACGCAGATAGAAAATTGTGAATAGCCAGATTAGAATAATGGTTAGATACTTGGATTTAGTTCTACCAAAAAGCAGTTAGAATAAAAAAATATATAGTTAGATTATGATATTTTTTGGTTCTACAAATTTAATGATATCCAATTGCAGAGTCCATAATCAGGACTGATATGACATACCGCCCTGATGATGGAATTGGCAATGGGATCCAAAACATCGGCCAGGGAGGTCAGATATACATGGCAGAATATAGCAGAAAACTACACAAAGAAGATTCTGAACGGCCGTGAAAACCTGAGAACATTTTTAGAATACTTTTTGGTTGGGAATATTTGGTAGTTACTTGGCGAGATACGTAAAATTAAATGACGCACTTCCAAAATCAATTAAGTGGTTTGGGCTGCTGCTGGTCTATAACCTAATTGGTCTATATTATTAATATATAACCTATTAACTTACGTTATAGTATCAAACCTGAAATATTTTCTGTAGATGTAGGTAGGAAGGAAGGTTTGGATTTAAGTTCGGGGGATTTTGGCAAATAACAGGCAATACAGGTACAAAAAATAAATAAGTAAAACGTACAAATAACAAAACTGATTTTTTAATATGTTACATTAAATACATACATACAGGACAGTTCTATACATTCATTTTATGCCAGACGCTTTTTGCTGGTCGTTTCCTCCGCCAGGCGCTTTGAAGCTCTATGAATAATCACGTTATTTACTTTATAGTAACAAATCTGAATTTCATGTATGTATTTTATTAGGGCAACTATTTGACAATATTACCTGATACCTTATATTTTTATGTTTTATTTACACATTGTTTTGCTTCTATATAACCTGTTATCCGCCAAAATCCCCCGAACTCAAATGTCAAAATACCCAAGCCTTCTTACCTGCATAAAATATTTCAGGTTTGATGCTGTAACGTAAGTTTGGCGGTCCCTGGCTCCTTATATAGAAGGGACCCAACATATATCAGTTTTCACTGGACAGTAATTTTTTTCCCAGAACGCGCAGAAAGCGTGGTGCGCGGATTTCGGTGATTGACGACACCCAACCCGCTTCGATTCCGTTATAACCAATTTGCATAATGATTGGGGGCCAAACAAGGCCAAGCGCGGCCGGACCCGTGCTTTGTGCAGTTTAGACGGAAAACACAGCCACCATGCTCTGAGACAATAGGCACGTCCATACGTCCTCTCGTTTAGATCCGTACAACTTAATAACATTGATGATTGCGTGAGGCGTGGGCCTGCGGATACGCGATGAAGCCTTCTTCTTAACACACGCGGACATATTTCTAATAGATTTATAAGTGATAACCTGTTATATCGCTATCACTGGTGATCAATATTTTATTGTATTGGGAAAATAACAACAGATTCTTTGATTATTTTTGACATTTGTAAATAAGATTTATCTTCATAATATTTTTTTGAATATGTGTTTCAGTTTTTATATTAAACTGAAGTAGGATCTGTAAGATCTACAGCTTAGAATCCCGAACTGTAAGGAAGAAAAAACTCCGTACTAAGATTAGTAATGAAATGAATAAACATGAAAATCATAGGCCTCAAAAATTAGTCGCTGATATCAACGGTAGGCACAATTACATATTTACCTTGATAGAATTTCTGAGAATGATCTGGCATTCACTTTGTGGTTCAAAATTTTAATTAAATACATAATTTATATTAAACATTGCACTTCACACAATATTTGAGTTATTTATCACTACCATAGTTTCGAAAGGAGCAGTCCGTCTCATTATCATAGTTGCCCGAACAGATTGATATTTTGTATTTAAGTTAGTTATTAACAATACTTGATGATTTTACTCTCGAAACTATATAAGTAAAAAAAAACTCAAATTTTGTGTACAGTACAAAGTTTCAATAAAAATTATTTTTAAATATTAAAATCAATTTCTTTTATCATTCATTTCATACAAACTTTACATTTGGTCCGATTTTACAGAATATACAAATCGATCATTCGTATTTGAATAAATTATAAAAAAAAAATTAATAATTCAATATGCAAATTTCCTTCTGAGTAATTTTACCAACCAAGTAGTTCTTTGAAAAAATTCTCCTAGATATTGAAAAATAAAAAAATAAAATTACCCCTAATGTGATTTTTCTCTCTTTAAGAGAAACTTATTCATTGCATTTATTTACCAATTTCAATGTGATGAACATTCACGTATAGGATATAAATTATCAATTTATAGTATAAATACAGTTTAAAATATATTTTCTATAGTTAAGCATGAATATAATCGTTAATTAGTCGTATTATTGAGCATTCGTGAGATTTGTAATTTTTATTCTCTACATCACTTGGCACGATTTATTTTTAAAAATAAAATAGACAATCTATATTACAGCCTGTTAAAAAAACCATAACTTTGCATAATAACGAACATTAAAGTCAACTTGAACTAAACATTAAAAATCTTTTTCGTTTACTGCACTAATTAAATGATATTGTACTCTTGCACGCTTACAATCTCCGTCTAGTAAAGCGGTTAGATTAATTATGGTTTTTATTTCCATTCATGAAAAAGATCCTTTTTCACTTTTGCAAAATATTTTATGATTATTAAAATATTTTGTTATCTATATGTATATATTATTATATATATATATATACTAATATATAGATATATATATATATATAATATATAATATATTATATATAATATATATATATATATAATATATATAATCTATATATGTATATATATGTATATATGGCGACAGTGAAGTCGTATTAAGTAAAGTAAGCAAGATAGAGAAGAGGGACCACCACACACCCAAGGCCGTTCTACGAGCAATAGCTCCCATATCGATCCTACACTTTCGCCCTCATGTTCGGTGTTTTTTAATGCTAAAGTGGCCATAAGACGGGGAGGTGTCCACACAAAATCTCTTCTCTGCCTCCAAGGCGCAGGGACAAATGACAATTGGAACATAATTATTATCCATTAAGTTGGAATTACAAGTAACATATACACAAGAAAGGTTATGTACAAAATATGAAAGTCCATAGTGTCCATAGTATGGCCAGCAAAAATGTTCAAAAGAGATATGTAACCAGACACAAAGTATAACAAAACGTGACACTCGATATATTAGGTCCTTACTTATGAAATTGGCGTTTTGCCGTACTGGCAAATTTGATCTCAAATATCTTCTCTTTGGTTAGGAATTCCAAATCCAAATTTATACAGCTATTTACTCACGTATTTGTGTTTTGAAAATTATAATTCATTTGTTTTTTCCTCAATTGTTTTTTTCTTTGCGTCACTCAGTTTACAAAATGAAAAACTTGAAATATCGCGTTATTTACGAGTACGAGTTTCACCGTGGCACCAGTGCTGCAGAAACGGCTCGAAGGATTAATGATGTGTATGGCGACGGTGCCGCAAAAAAACACAGTGCGTTTTTGGTTCCAACGTTTTCGTTCTGGAAATTTCGACCTGCAGAACAAGCCCCGTGGACGGCCGGAGACCAAAGTTGATAATGAAGAATTGAAGGCTATTGTGGAAGCGGATCCATCGCAAACCACATCCGAGTTAGCTGCAGGCTGCGGTGTTAGTGATAACACTGTTTTAATCCACTTGAAGCAAATTGGTAAGGTGAAAAAGCTTGAAAGGTGGGTACCTCACGAATTGAGTGAAGCAAATCCACAAACGCGCGTTGACTGCTGCGTTGCATTACTCAACCGGCACAATAATGAAGGGATTTTAAATCGAATCATTACCTGTGATGAAAAGTGGATCCTGTAGGATAATCGGAAGCGCTCATCGCAATGGCTGAACCCTGCCGAACCAGCCAAACCATGCCCCAAGCGAAAATTGACTCCAAAAAAGTTACTTGTGAGCGTTTGGTGGACTAGTGCTGGTGTTCACTACAGCTTTCTTAAATCTGGCCAGACGATTACGGCAGATGTCTATTGTCAGCAACTGCAAACCATGATGGAAAAGCTAGCTGCTAAACAACCGAGGCTGGTTAATTGCTCTAGGCCACTGCTGCTTCATGATAACGCTAGACCACACACTGCACAACAGACGGCTACCAAATTAGAGGAGCTTCAATTGGAATGTCTAAGACATCCATCCACCGTACTCTCCGGACCTTGCCCCAACAGATTACCATTTTTTTCGAAATTTGGATAACTTCTTGCAAAGGAAAAAATTCAACTCCAATGGGGCAGTCCAAACCGCCTTCAAAGATTTTATTGATTCCCGTCCGAATGGTTTTTTTAGTAGAGGGATGGTAGTATGAGATGGCAAAAGTGCATAGCAATGGTACATACTTTGATTAAATAAATATATTATAATAAAAAAAATCGGCTTTATGTTCCTCCTATACTAAACGCCAATTTCATATGTAAGGACCTAATATAAGACAAATGTACATTGGAAAACATAATAATAATTAAGATAGAAATACAACAAATACATAAAACGAAGCACCTGTGACATACATCATAAAATGTGACATATAAAATATAATAGGAATAAGGATAAAAATAATAACAGAACATGTGTATACATGCAACTTAGGAGCTAGATTTATTAAAATTATTACAGATTTGCACCTTATAGATAGTTATTAGAGTAATTCACTACCTTCATGAAAAAATTAAGATGAAATAACAAGTAAACAAGGGAGATATATAATATCTGAGAGATGTGGGATCCATCATGGGTGGAATCGTGAACGTTACATTGTGTAAAGTTAAGCCAGCCAATTATAGGTTGTAAGTCTTATAGATGTCAAAAAAATATTTTCACTCAAAAATAATTTGTCTCTTGTGAGGCATATAGCATTTGTTTTAGTTAATGATGCTCTCTGGGAAAAATCTAATATTTCTGCTCTAAAAAATTTGAACATACTCAAAAAAATATAAACAATGATTTATTACTAGCTGGTCGTACCCGGCGTTGCACAGGTTGAGGATTAAGTAAAAAATAAGATTGTGAGGGGAAACAAAGGTTCCATTGCTTTGCAAGGCCTCGAAAAAAACATATTTTCATATAATCTTGGCTGGGATGGACTGGATGTCCAGAAGAAAAAATGTGGCAAGTACAGATTTGCATTGAAAATATATCATGGGAGAGGAAAGGAGGGTGAGGGGGAGGGTGAAAATGTCGCCTATGTTACCCAACGGGTCTTAAGGAATAAATAATAATAAGTAAATATAATAAACGATAAGAAATAACGATAACAATGCGATATTAAAGATTTTTATAAATGTCGTTTAAAACGATAAGCTCGGAAGCGCACTTTCTCATTGGTTCAAACGCTTTATTTAAGCAAAGACAACTAACTGAATGTAATCAACAAAAAATTAATTCGGAAAAATTTAGGTACCTATATCTAAATATTTATCAATTTTGAAAGGGTAGGTACCGGCGCCTTTTTTATCAAATAATTTTTGCGAATTCGAATGCAACGTTGTGCCAAAATTTCAAAGCAATCGGTGAGAACTTTCAGAGATTAGCGATTTTGTTTGAAGAATAACACGCAACACGCAAAAGTCCAAATTACACGGTTATCATGTTCTTATATAATTATTTTCTTATAGTCAATTCAAAAAAAAGGTTTTCTATTCGTGAATTTTCTGCGAGAAAATCCTGCAATTATTACGTTCCGCGATTTTTCTCGAGTGTACGGCCAGTGTAATATAATTGTGATTAAATTCATAATATACTATTATGGTGTTTGGATTAAATTATGAAAATTTATCTAATTTTCGCATGAGGCTGAAAGAAGTCCGGCGCACCAGGGTTAAGACGCGGGAGATGATGAAGAGTAGTCAGGTGATTGCGCCGCAACGCGTTGAATGGCCTATAGGAGCTCGGCTGCCGCCGAAACTATTTGTGTCTGAAATATTTTGCCCACTGGCACACTTCCGATCCCGGTATTTGTGCTCAAACCACGACTCGCCGAGTACGTTCCACAGGAAAGTGTGCTCCTCATCTCATTCTGCGAGAAGTGCTCGCGAGTGAGCATCGTGGTCCATTACATTACATGTCTGCTTCACACAACGCAAACTGCTCGCCTTCAAGCCTGGTAGGCGGATAACAAGTTACATCACAAGGCCCCCGGAACCTTCCAAGTCAAGCCATAGAAGGCAGATTACGAGTTACATAACAAAACGCTCCAATGTATCACCAGGAGCACATGGAGAAATCGAAGAGAGACAACAGGATTTTTTTTAAAAAGACCTCAAAATTCTGTTTTGACTCCGAAAATCCTAGCAGATCCGATCGCTAGCGATCACGACTTTGTGTATTATTATTTGGACTAGATATTTAAAATAAAATTTGTTTTCTTTCTGAAAGGAGTTCAAACCAAAAATTCGTAAATTTTATGTTTTATCGTAGTTAGAAATAATCTTTTAAATGGTTTGAATAAACCAATGAGCGAGGAAATAAAAAATATAAGGCGAGTGTTTAAGGGCGTCTGCAGAAGATCTGGTATGACCAGATAAATCAAATATTGGAGGATGGAAAATTTGAATAAGGTAAAAGAGGTGTGCCAGAATAGAAGAGTGTGGCGCTCTATCCTCTCTGCCTATCCCTATCCAGGGAAACGGCGTGATGGTTAGTTAGTTCAAGGTTTATCGGTTTCGACTGATATTTTTAAACATGAAATACATTTAATCTGAAAGTATTATTATGTTTTGCAAAATTCAAGATATTAAATAAATATTATCTAGAATAGAATTATTATAATTATAAGAATATAAAATAAATAAAATGAGTAAACGAAAATTAATGATTTATATTATTTTTTAATAATATTATATCCATGCTTAATTTTTAAGCACACCGAAAAAACCGTATTATATCATATATCTTTATTTAATTCAATCATTATTTCACTGAATATTTTGGTATTATATAAAGGTACGATGCTTTCCAACGATGTTTCTTAATTTGGTCTCTGTAACACCTTGACAAATCATTTTTATCTTGTCCTCTAGGTGTCCCAAAGTTTGAACAAGGTGTTCAAATTTTACTCTGTTTCATTGCGTATTTGTTGAACAATCAAGACTTTGCATCAATGAAGTCTCTGAATCTGTCTTCAATATTCAAAATTCGTTCACTTCGACTTTATGAAATGACTAACCAGCAGCCTTCCTTCCGGAATTTTTTTATTATTTTTTATTTTTAAATTTTTTACAAACACATTTTTTTTTACAAGATAGAGCTAGTTACTTATGATGGATTTTTCTCTTTTACATGAGTGACATAGTCTCGTGTGTAGGAGAGGAGTGTCATTACATTTTACATTTACAGAGAATTATATGATAAAATGTACATATTCATCATCATATATGTACAGGCAATTTAGTTATAAATAGTTATTAATAGGTACATAAATGTAATAATAAGTAAGGAATAATAACATAGTAAGTAATAGGTACATATATAATAAAATAAAAATTTAATTATTTCTGAAGGTTTTTTTCACGTTTTTTTTAGATGCCTCATATTTTGGTAATCGTTTCTGGCATTTGAAAGACATTTGAGGTGTCCATGCCATCTCAAATGAGAGTCTTCATGCTAAAAGGGGCTTTTTATCGCAATTTTCCTCACTCGGTCCAATAATGTTACTCCTTCTACTCCCCTAAGATACTTAATTTCGTGGATCTCTTCGTTTTTATTATTTTTTCAAATATAAGTACACATCGAACATAGGTATTTCAAATATAAGTAGGTACACAACACATCAAAATTAACTGCTCAATTGTTTATTTAAATTTAAGAATTGCATCCGCGGGCGAAACCGAGTCTACGTACCGGAACATCGTGCACGGAAGGTTATTCAATGAACACATGTTTCTTTTTGCTGAAAATGGAGAGATTCGGCAATGAATTTTTATACAGCCTTATAATTCGTAAAATAATTAATAGGGGAATTGTTCGAATTTGTATCATCCGATTGATTTGAATTAGTTGAGTTAAAAAGGACTAGTTCTTATAAGTTTATTAAAACACATTGGAATAAAGAAAAAATATTTCGTTATCGAAGCGGGTAATTCTTGGGATTAACGTAAATTTAAAAAATAAATGTAAGCGTAAAATATATATTTAAAAAAAGGATCGCTGAGATGGTTTGGCCATGTGAAACGGATGAGTGAGGAAAGGCAAATAAATTTTATGAGGCGAGTGTTGAAGGCAGCAGAAACAGAGGGCATCCGTGGAAGACCTGATAGTACCAGATAAATAAAATATTGGAAGATGGTTTTGTTAGAAGCTTCAAAAACCGAAGAGCATGAAAATGGACGAAACAAAAGTGGTGTGTAAGGACAGAAAAGTGTGGCGATCTATCTTCTCTGCCTTAGTTAGTTAATTTTTTAAAAGTGAAATATCACTTTATTTAAGTATTTTGATTTTAGGTCTGGTTTTGTTTAGGGTTTAAATGGCAATAAAACTCTAATAAACACATGCAAATGCTGCTTGGTTCTGTTATAATATTATTAAAAGTGTTACAATTTTATAACCTCTATATCAATCAGCGGATCATCTACAAAAACTGTTCCCATACACGCAAAAGGTGTCTTATTTTAATGATTAATGATATTCTAACCCAAAATGACCAAATACGGTTGAAAAAATCGGTCAGATGAGAAGCAGATGAATAATTAATAATATGGTGTTGTAAAAAGTAATTTAATCAGAATATTAATTGAAACATTAGTCATAAAGTCATTTTATATCTCGCCGATAGGTGCGATTCTCAGAATTTGTAGCAAGTTGTATTTTATATGTATATTTATTTAGGTAAACCGGTTGATGACGGAATAGATACGTATGCGTGTATCAATGGATTCCCATACATTTTTAAACATAATTAATTAAAGTGATACTTCATAATTAAAACGATATTATATAATTATTTATTATATCGAGTTCTATTCTAAACAATATTCTTATACGTATGTTCGAAGAGCACAATTTATGGATTTTGTCTGTTTGAAACAAATTGTGTAATTGTTTTCTCCAAGCAAAAAAAAAAGAGTAGTTGATAAATAAATTATTTTTATTATGAATTAAGGTAATCATCCATCATTGATTATGGCGATCAATTAAGCTTTAGTTCTTTCCTTCCTTCGCAGTCAACTTTATACATTAAATAAACAAATGCAGACGATGTCTGTGCGTTTATCTTAATTTTTTCTTGACAATGACTTGAAGAATCAGATAGTTTGTTTTACAATGTTTGAAACGGAAAATCACGTTAAAAAAATAAACCGAATAAGGAACATGAAGAAAAGCGAGGTCTTATATTAAAGAAGATTTTGAACGACCGTCATGTTGAAATGAGAATGCGAATAAGGCTAATTATTAAATGTAGCTGAATTGAAAATTAAAAATTCGGCTCGTATTGAAAATAACAAGAACCATGGGAGTCATCGTGCTAATAAAATTCGAGATATCCCATTTAACATACGTGAAGACACACTTTTTTTTTACAGAGTGATTTCGAGGTCTCCTGATTATAATCGAATAAAGCGGGAGTTTAATTTTCCAGAAGCGACGTCATGAGAGACACTCTGCAATAGGTTATATTTCTATCCAATCTCTCTCTCTATTATATATATATATATATATATATATATATATATAATATATATATATATTATATATATATATTTAATAGAAATGCGAACACAGAATTTGTGTCACATCAATATTCTTACTATTTTCGAATTAAGCTAAACGCTGGTGCTATGAAAATAGGACTAACTTGCTTGTCTGGAGTGAGATTCGAACCTGCGACCTTTGGATCACGAGGCGAGAGTCCTAACACAAGACCAACAAGCTACAAAATATTTAAAAAAATTCCATTAAAGTACTCTATTTATGGGTGGTTAAGTTGATTATGTTTGAAAGTACTAGAGATGGTCATTTTAGTTCAGTTGACTGAACTGTCGTTCAATGAGTCTCACTTTGTGAGTGACTTTGTCAAGAGTCAAGAGTCACTTTGAATCGTTCAATCTTTTATTTGAATTATTTATTTTCAATACCGAAGGGCGAATTTATTTACACCAACTCCGCCGGAAATTATTTCTGACAAGGCGGTAGGATTTGAAAAAAATGGGAGGTTGTGCCAGTTGCCATAGATTTCATTAAAAAAAAATTCGCTGCCTTGGGGGTGGGAAAAAGGGTTGCAATTTGAAATTCAGGACTGGACAAACAATAAATTTCCACCAATGCTCATTGTTTTTTAAAAAAAAATTGATTTCCAAATATTGAACTAATAGATACTAGTTAACTTAAATGAACTATACCATTCGTTCATTCAGTCAAGTTCATTGTTCAATTGCTCATTTTGAACAGCGTCGTTCAAAATGAAAAATTCGTTCTTGAACGACGAGTTCCATTTCTAGAAAGTACGTACTTGAAATATGTTGAACTGGAAATACTAGGCCCAGAATTCATCACAATAAGCAAGTATGCGGTGTTAATGTATGTAAATGTGTATATTGATTCCCGAAATAATTGCAATGACATTAATATCACTGAGGTAGATGAGTGCCGCGGTTTGCCATCGAATTTTGCCAGCCGCATAATGCTATTACTCACATTAACAAAACTGTACATACTCCGTGAAAAATGTGAATCGAAATACTTTTTTTGCTTTGTTCGAATGGCGGTAAAACAAAAAAATAACCCCTTTCTGCCGATAAAATCTAATACACGCAAAAAAATTTGAGAAAATTAGTTTCGTATTGTTTGCGGGTGTCTATCGGTACGGTTTTAAATTGGGAGAACTCTTCATGCTGTAAATATGACATGACAATTATTGTAGCTATTTAATCACTCCGTAACATGAATGATTATTTGTGGAAACGTTATATTAAGTCGGGAATCAATCAGGTCGTTCTTTTGATTAACGATGAAGGATAATAAAAACAATGTTATGTTTTCAGTTTTGAGATTTATAGTATATCAATATTTTATGTTTTTTTCTCCCTTCAGTACCTACATTAAAATGTCAACACTTTTTTTGGTAAATATGTTATTGTGCTTTTGTTGGGGTATTATTAACATGGCACATCTATTTTTGTTAACCATGATTTGAACTTTGAAACAGATTGTTTGAAAAATGTTTCACTATGTTTTATTTGGATAGTTAACGCTTAGAAATGGATTATATTTTTTCCAGCAGCTAAACAATCTTGCTGCTGCTAGGTCCTACGGATGGTTGTACTAACAGAATTAGTAAGATAGTTAGATAGTGTACTGACGGTGTTAGTGTGATAGATAGTGTGATTTGATGCAATCTTGAATATAATTTCTATATGTAATTTTTTATTATAATGTATTCATGAAAATAGGAATGCAGTTTCATTAAGAAAATAGTTAGTAGAAAACGAAAATGACAAAATTTCATGTTTGAAATATAGAAAATTGTCCATAAAAAAGAGCGCGTGCCGATTCAATGGAACGTGGCTTTGGAAGGCAAATAAAAATAATGAATTCAAACAACTTCTGAATATTTCACACACTTATTATCGAACTCTTCCTTAATTCGCACTAATTAACGCTGTCTCTATTGCTTAGATCAGTTCTGATAAACTTCGTTCAATGTTCACTCTTTGAAACTATTTGCCCTGGTATTATTTATTCACTTGCTGGTCATTTACTCATACGCGTAATGTAATATCACGAATCACTGATCACACTGTTTCACTCGGTAGTATCACGGAGATGTCACCTTGTTATCGTCACAAACTGAATTGCCCGACTCTGCGTCACGTAAATTTTTTCACAGCTAAATTCCCTAGAACGGTTTATTCTAGAGGTAACGAGAAGCCCGTAGAAAGTTTCAGATGATTCAACATAGTCTTTTATTATGATATGGAATATTGAAGAATTCTCTAGAGAGATAACGCGGTCACAAATGAGTGACCCTCGATTGCGTGCAATTCCGGTTGACAGACCGCAGTTATCAGCAATTAATAGATAAACAGACTAGCTACAATATAAAACTGATAGTGCCATTTGCAAATGTTATCATAAAAATCGACAGAAAAACCGTTATAGAAATCGTGTATGCCAACAATTTCGAGAGTATCAATGTACCTACATGAAAGTGTACTCAAGTACCTTAAATGCAATATGATTGTAGTAAATATTCTGTAGGATTTAATTATTTTAATGTTCGAACTATCTTTTTCTGTTTATGTGTTCTGGGTGTAATTTTAATGCATTTTTTTTATCTGACAAAAATTTTTCTTAGGTGAAATATATTTTTTCAATTTTCAAAAATGTATATTAGAGTGAAAGAAATTATTTTCGGTGCTATATTCGTTATAAGTGAAAATTATTTTAGGTGAATATAATTTATTCAATAACCAAAAATTTAGTTTGTATAAACCACGAATTTGTTGAAATACCAACATGTTTCGGGGCCAATGATTCGTTCATTAAGATAATACGTATACTGAGAATTAAAAATCGAAGGACAGTCATCACCAAAATAATAAATAAATAAATGGGAGATGAATAACTGATAATTTTATAATGTGAAAATAAATTTTCCCTTTTGTAATTTCATAAGTTTTCACATGAGAAATTAATTGACTATTCATCTCCCATTTTTTTTTTAAATTTGTTAATGTCTATACTTCAATTTAAAATTTTTAGTATACGTTTTATCCTGATAAAGGGATCATTATTTAGCCCCGAAACATGTTTGTATTTCAACAAATTAGTGGTCTACACAAATGATATTCTTGTTAATTATATTAGTAATGTTACCACAAAATAATTTTGCATTTATTGAACAAAAATATGATATATAAAATGATATGTAATATGATATGTAATATATATAATATGAGATATATAAAATATGAATATGAAAAACAAAAATGTAACTAATTACAATCTAATTATTTTACCAGTACAATTGGTAATTCAAACTATTATAAGACGCTTGTCACACATCTTGATAATGTATTTGAGAAAGTATCAAAGTGGATAACACTGATGCACTGATAGAAGTAACGTAACAGAATAGATACCTCAGAACACTAAAAAACTATTTAGATCATTGGAATACTGATTGATGGTTGAATGTATGCATTATTCTTCACGAAGCAAAACGGATATAAAGCAAAATTTAATATTTTAATGACAACGTCCCCATTTTTAACAAGATAATTATTTTTTGTGTGCAAAGCGGTGCGAGGAAATGCGCCTCTTATTTTTGAAATTAATTATTTAATATTGTTGTTATTTATTATTATGTAGTTATTGCTTTTCATACTTTGTTTCTCTCTTTTTTGGTTTATTGCACTTTTTTCTCTCATACTGTTGGTTAGCGTTTAAGATTTGAAATCATATTGGTATATAAGTCGTTCTTACTTGAGCTCTAGTTGAATATTTCAAGATTACGTTGTTTTGTTGATTTGAGAATGTGTGAATACTCAGTATAAATAAATAAATGAATTGATTATATATTTTGTATACAATAAAATAAAATCATTTAAAAATAAAAATCTTAATACCAAACCCCCTTTATCCGAAGCAAATTAATAAATTTATGATAGTAATGATATAATGGGTGTCAAATAAATATTAACAAAACAAAAGTTCTCCTTTATAATATACAATTAACACTTTTCATTAAATAATTAAGATAAATTATGGAAGTCTCACAGAGAACAAGCTATGAATATGGAAAACGTGTGTCGAGGTCTGTATGAGCTGGCTTACGTGATCACTCTACACAATGCAACGTTCACCTATTCTATCGTAAAAACATCTACACGTTATCAAGTTTGTGAAAGTTCTATATACATATATGTTCAAATCTGAGAATCTGTAGTCTTTTTTCATGAACTAGTATACGTAGATTTTCGCAGCTAATATCCCTACATTTTTAATTTATTTTTTACTTACATAGCTTCGTCTCTACGATACTTCTTTAATTTATTTTAATTAATTGATCATCCTTCTGGGGACAAAATACAGTAACTGTGTGCTTAGAATATACCTACATATAAAAATACTTTCCATTGAAATTTGGTTTCTATTCTTAACTCTGATCAAATCCAATGACAAATATACGCAAAAAAAAAACATTGAACTCGATGATGTGACTAGGTAGATAGATATTCGACGAGTGATCAAAGTCGTGCGAAGACTTTTGATGTTGATATGGGATTTTATTAACATCCAATTATATTGTGTCTATTGAACATACCTCGCAATTCAGACTCAGTATTCACAGTGGTGGCCCGGTCAAGTTGTGGATGTAGGTACTCGTATAATGTGAACTAAAACCCCTCGAATCGGCAGCCCTCGAAGCGTAGACCAGTGGGCATGAAACTGGCTTCTTGTATAAGGGGTCCCGAGTTCAATTCTCGGTGCGGTCATCACACATCTATATAAATTACTGGAGCCTGGGAGTTACTGTGATGCGTTTGTTAAATTAAAATAAATATACCTAATGACGTTGATCGATCAAAAATTATTAATCAATTAGATAGACAGAAAATTCAAATGATATATATATATGTTATAATGAAGGTTTTCACGGGTGTTAGAAATGTTAGTATTGATTTCTTTGGGGGTAACCCGCGTCAAAATCTGGTCCTCAGAAGGACCATTCGTCAACCGACGTTTCGCCTGAATCACAACAGGCATCTTCAGGTTGCTTGTTAATAAATTTCCGTCACGAGGGGCAGTGCGAACACGTCCGTTCGTATCGGAAGCTTATTACCAAGTGAGGTCTGGTAAGTTAAAGTCTAAATTTGGGTACTGTGGTCATTATTGGCCTTAATGATTTTCGGGAATTTTGTATTAAATAATGGGTGTTCCCGGCCGTTGTTGGCCTTAATGGCGTTTGTTTGGCTCCTTGTGATGCGCTTTGTACTCGATGTTGCTTCTATTGTGTCGGTGGTTATATTTAATTGATTTTTGCGCGCTAATATATTATTTTTATTTTTACGAAGAAATCTACTGTTGAATAGAATGCTTTTCCATGCCGTTGGGAGACGTATACCATCATCTCTATTGTTGATAATATTTATTCTTTTATATATCTCTATAGCTTCTAGCTAATAAAAATATCCGACTCCGACCATCGTAATGAAGAAATAAACCATCTTAAAAATACGCTACAATGTAATGGATTCTCTAAACAAATAGTTAACAAAGTAGTTAAACGCCAGTCGGACATTGAAAATAGAAATAAAACAGTTAAAGATATTACGGAAAAACCTTTATCAACAGCCTTTTTACCATATATAAGAGGGACAACAGATAAACTCAGCCGTCTACTAAGAAAATATAACATAAGAACGATATTTAGGACTGAAAACAAAATATCTAGCCTTCTACGCAGTGTAAAAGACAAAATACACCTAGAGTCCCATGGTGTATACGAAATACCATGTGGATCGTGCGACCAGACATATGTTGGAAAAAGCAACAGAAAGATATCTGCTAGGGTTGCTGAACATAGAGTTGATATGACCAACAAAAAACTAACATCGTCGCTTGTCCAACACACGCTCGAAGAAGGCCACAGCATAGACTTTAATAATACACGAATAATAGCGAACGTCCAAAACGAAACAGTAAGGATATTTAGAGAAGCTATAGAGATATATAAAAGAATAAATATTATCAACAATAGAGATGATGGTATACGTCTCCCAACGGCATGGAAAAGCATTCTATTCAACAGTAGATTTCTTAGTAAAAATAAAAATAATATATTAGCGCGCAAAAATCAATTAAATATAACCACCGACACAATAGAAGCAACATCAAGTGCAAAGCGCATCACAAGGAGCCAAACAAACGCCATTAAGGCCAACAACGGCCGGGAACACCCATTATTTAATACAAAATTCCCGAAAATCATTAAGGCCAATAATGACCACAGTACCCAAATTTAGACTTTAACTTACCAGACCTCACTTGGTAATAAGCTTCCGATACGAACGGACGTGTTCGCACTGCCCCTCGTGACGGAAATTTATTAACAAGCAACCTGAAGATGCCTGTTGTGATTCAGGCGAAACGTCGGTTGACGAATGGTCCTTCTGAGGACCAGATTTTGACGCGGGTTAACCCCAAAGAAATCAATACTAACATATTTATATATATATAAATATATATATATTTTAATTACAATTGAATCTCGTTCATTCGAAATTCAAGGTAAAAAACGTTTAGAATTATGCGACCCAAGAGACCTAAAAAAACGTTATATTTATGTGGAGCCTTGTTAGTTCGAAATTCAGGGTAAAATAAATCGGGACACGTTTGCCAAATTCGTGAAATTCTTCTGTATTTTTGCATATTTCAAGAAATCATTTCTAAAACGCAATATTTATTATGCTTATATAAAAATCGCGACATTTCTCCTACAATAGTACTTGATTTGTTGTTCTTATTGGCGAAAAAATTATTATTTAAATATTTTTTTCGATTTTTCGATTCTCAAAAAGTGTTGAATTATGTGAACCTAATTAAATGTATAGATTAATGGCGAACGGGGCTAAAAATTATTTTGAATGACCGGGATTTTCGAATTATTAATCTACTATGAAAATAACATTTTGGGACTTGTGGGTTTGGAAGATTTCGAATTCTCGTGGTTCAAATTAACGAGGTTTTATGTATATATTTTTTTATTCATCTCATCCATAACATCTTCATTAGTGACTCTGTTCATCCAGCTTATTTTGAGTATTCTTAAATAGATTTACATCTCGAATGTTTCAATTCGCCTTATCAAGTGTCGGTGCTTCCATTCCATTTTTTATGCAGGCTTGTCCACCATCCCTCTGACAAGGTCCTGTTCTGTAATATGATTTATTTGTTTAACCCTGGTCTTGTGCGGACGTCCTTTATGTTGGTGGTCTTCTACTTTCTATTGGACATCTCTTTTACTAAATATTCACTCTCTATGCGGATTCCTCAGACCGGCCCGCGAGCAGGTTGGTGAGCAATCTGCCGCTCCTCGGTGCCTGGCAGACCGCTGATTGACCCGACAGCGCTTCGCCGTGACCTGGATTCGTAACATTGGCCTTAGTTTTAATACGGATACATAAAATACATGTTAATTTCTGAAAACAGCGCTTCGAAGAGCCATTCTGTCCTTTTGTTGGGCGCGGAGCGTTTCTCACGGCGCGCGGAGGCAGAAAATAATTGCTCGACACGAGGGGTATAAAAGCAAGAGCAGCTTTATCAAAAATTTATAAATATATTTTGAGTGCCACCGAGAATAATTAATTAAGAATGTACTGAATTCAAGATTTTATAAGAAATATAAATATATCCCGTATAAAATCTTGTTTTTTGATCACTATTGAAAGCAAAGACAGCAATATCCCCTTCAAACAATCACCCCCAAGGATGTCATGTGAAAAATGACCTCCGCATACTAAAGTGAGAGTTGATGTTGATATTGATAATAAAGAGAATTGTTTTGACATTTAGATAAATGCAAAGTACGGCTAGATGGCAATGTGACCATTCGTGAAATTTCGGAGCGACAGATATCGAGCGAAATAATCAAACGAGTTCTCACCAAATAAATAAATGCAACTATTACAAGCGAGAATTGGATGGAATGTTCTAGCATATGTTAAATAAAGTGTTACCAGCGATAATAAAGTGTTCACAGACAAGTGATAGCTTACAAAATTGTGTGATTTAAAGAATAGCGTTTAATTCGTGTTAAGTAATTTGAATTTAATAATTTAATAATCGTTAATTAATTTTCAGTGTGTTGATTACGACATATGACAATATGTATTTATCTCAAAAACACTTCAGCGGGATATTGGTGCCGAATCGGAAAAAAATAATATTTTGAGTGCCACCGAGAATAATTAATTAAGAATGTACTGAATTCAAGATTTTATAAGAAATATAAATATATCCCGTATAAAATCTTTTCGAATTTCGGAGCGACAGATATCGAGCGAAATAATCAAGCGAGTTCTCACCAAATAAATAAATGCGACTATTACAAGCGAGAATTGGATGGAATGTTCTAGCATATGTTAAATAAAGTGTTACCAGCGATAATAAAGTGTTCACAGACAAGTGATAGCTTACAAAATTGTGTGATTTAAAGAATAGCGTTTAATTCGTGTTAAGTAATTTGAATTTAATAATTTAATAATCGTTAATTAATTTTCAGTGTGTTGATTACGACATATGACAATATGTATTTATCTCAAAAACACTTCAGCGGGATATTGGTGCCTTTGCTTTCATACCCCTCACATAATGACGCTGTTGCCGATGATGAGCGCGTTTCTTGTGGCGGCCAACAAAGTAAGACGTATATTGTGATCATCAATCATGGCGGCCGATGTGGGGCACTCCAGACGGACCGGCCGCGCGGTGCTCGGCTCGCCCGAGAGGCCCTCGGACCGCGAGTGTACCGGCGACGTGTGCACCGGGCCTTTTAGCGGCGGAGTTAATTGAGATGAACCGTGTCTGACGTTACAATTCAGTCATTCATTGAGCATCGCCGTATCTTGCAAAGGATGCTTTGGGCCTCAATCATTTTACGGTAATTTGAATAATTGCTTCGGACCTGTATAATGAGCATCGAAGGCATAAGGAAATATGTAAAAAAATACATATGTGTTACTACTTTTTATCTTTAGTATTCTAAAATTATTCATAAAAACAAAACACTTTGTATAAAATCAATATTTATTTAATTAATTAACATTATTAATTAAAATTAACATTTTTAGGGGCCAATGGTAGCCTCACCAGGATGCAACGCATAATAAAAATTAAAATTAGAAGTGTAGACATATCTATATATATATATATATATATATATATATCATATATATATATATAGATATACAGCAAAATAGCATATGGAAGTAGAATAACTAATTAAATTTTTTGAGTGATAAAATAATGAATGATAAATTATTAACAATATTTTTATATGTATGTGCTGAGAACACAATAACTGGATTTGTCCACTGCGGGATTATTATTAAGACACATGTACAGATATTGTTAAAAATATATTGGTCTATAAAATGAGTTGACAATATTGATTTTCAAATGCGATTACTTGTCAATTATTATCAGATTTTAATATAAAAACGATTGTTGTCTCAGAATCGCCTGCATGTTTTGTTTTCAAGTAATCAAGCTGTCATAGAATACATCTGCAAACTTACTGTACTCACTGCCCAGTCTGTGTAGTCCCAGCAGTGATAAGTGTGTGTGGTAGTTTGCTCTAGTGTTAATATTGTCAAATTATTTTTCATAATAAAATACATTTTTTGAATGCGTTGATAATGGAAATGCAAGACATACTTTAGAGGAAAGATCGCGGCTGTCAATATTAGAGCTGATATTTTTTACAGAAATATTTAAATATGATTACTCCCTTGTCCTAGTAGAGTCGGAGGTCCAAAGACTCAACAAGGTGCTTCCATACCCCCCTATCATGCGCTACTTCCTAATGTATTAATCAGACGAGACCCATCCTGTTCTCGTATACTTTTTTGTTGCTTCTCCCAGCTTAATCTGGAGCGACCCACCGGTTGCCTTCCTTCCGAGGTTGCCAGAAGATGCTTCTTGGTACTCGCTTCTCTGACATTATTATCATATTTTTTTATGCTTCAACAGGCCAAAAAGCCTAATTACAGATGCGAAACACCCAAACATAAATAAATCACATAGATTTATTGTGACCTCACCGGGAATCGCACCGATACGTGTCCAATATGTCCAAGCCACCTCATTTGTGATTTTTATATACATAGGAGTATGACCTCCATGTCTCTGTGTGCCTTTCTCACTCTGTCCACTAGTGTGACTCCCGCCACCCCAATGGAAAACTTATCTCAGCAGCCTGGATTTTTGTTCTCACTTTCTCCGTTGGGATCCAAATTTGACGGCAATATATTAGGGTAAGCCTGTACAAAGATTTGAAAAAAGTCAATTTTGTCTTGGCGCATAGCTCGGTTTTTCTATCGCCGGACTATAAATATACATAGTATTGTAATCAGGATTGGCGAATGTAGTTTTTCCGATATTACGCCGTTTATTCGTAAGCAGCTCTTGCAACCCTCATACAAGGATAGAATTGCCCCGAGAAGGTCTCTTTCTATCCGTATTCGTCCAGCACTTTCCACAGGACGTCGGGCGGTACCAAGTAGTATGGTTTCTCCAGGTCTGCGAATCCCATGTAATTATTTTTCCATATTCCAAGCTTTTTGGATAGTTTGTTGCAGCGTTAACAATTTGTGTTTCTCCCGGCTCTGAAACCGCATTGACCTTCTTGGATCTTATTTTCTGTTATTCTGCGACATTTCCCCCAGAACATAAAGCATATTAATTTCGTTCTATCTGATAACCTTAGTGTGATGTTCTTTTCCTTTAAATTAAGCAGGGGAATTGTAATGTAGGCAATCGGGAAACCAGATAAATTCAATACACCGATTGAATATAATTTATTGACTTGTAACAGTGGAGTTCTATGCGATAATATTATTACGGTTTATAGAGAGCTAAATAAGTTGTTCCCGACGTGGTAGCTTAAATGTAAGAGAGCGCGTAAATATGGCGCATCCCAATTTATACCCATTAACTCTCATACAATCCGTCTCTCTCATTCATTCCAACCCGCGTTCATCCAGATACATTAATTATAAGAATATTAAGGATATTGATATAAATACACAGCTTGTGTATGACAATTTTAATATACATGGACAAAATGGAGGGTTAGGAATTCGTCTATTCTACTTTCAATAATAAAATATAGATTTTACAAAAGTGGGCCAGAATGCAGAGAGAAAATTAAAAAAGTAATAGATATTTCAACCACAAAGTAATACAGGCGATAAAAATATTAACTTAACTCGTTGCTAGCTGTTTACAAATTCAAACAATCACACAACAGTATTTTCTGCAGGCACCAATAAAGTCACCGCAGAGCGACCACGAACGGCGGAGATCAATTCCTAAACGAGATGAATATTACAAAAAAAAAACACAGCAGTCCAATAATTGTGCCCGCAAATTGCATATTATTTGAAGAACAATCTACCTTCAATTTCACTCGACAAAATAATCGCTCCTTGCAAAAACCCATCCGCGCGCACGTATATGGGTGTGTGTGTGTGTGCGGAACAATTCTGCCGCGTAAAAAAGGCGGCAAAAAACAGATTCCGTTAATGGCTGAGAGCCGTGTCTGGTGGTAGGTACCTGCGTACTGGCATTGCGCACCTACACATGTAAATACACGTAATAAGAAATATACATATTTTTAAAAACAACGCTAATATTTATTACTTAGGTATATTTAAATATACTAAAAAGTTAAAAATTAATTTTGGGCCAAACATTTTGCCTCACTCTAACGATATTGATATAGATTAATTAATTCTGTTGATGATGGGGGGAAAGCGCCCAGGCTTTTATTTGGAGAGTGAGGCAAATAATTTTAGGCAGAAATTTTTTTTTACTTTTTGGTACATTTACTTAATCTAAGTGACGTGTTTTTTTTTTATAATTTTGGACTTTTTAGTCTTAATATTACTTAGCGTTGAAAATCATTTCGGTAGGAAACTAGCGCCATCTTTTCCCACATGAAACTTTTACTATTTATTTTATTAGTTACGATAAATGAATTGATTGATTTACTAAATCTGAAATTTCATTCAATAAAATAAAAGATTAATTAGTAATTGATTGATGTATTGTCATCAAAAATACATATGAATGCAAAATTTCAGCACTATTGGACATTGGAAAGCGGGTGAAACATCGATTGAAATTTGGTATTTCTTGCCTTATAAAATTTTCGATAACCCAAAGACAGCATTGGAAGCTTGTGCCATGTTGCCTTTTGTTAAAAGGAGCGCTAACAGTCAATTATATCAAAGTAGCCGAAAATCGTGCCCACTTTGTTAGCGCTGCACAGAGGAGTATTTGACCCAAAAAGTCGATTAAAAGTCACAAAATATCTAATTAAGCAGAAACTTTTAATTTTATTTATATATATATATATATATATATATGTATGTATATTCTCAGGTTTTCACGGCCGATCAGAATCTTCTGTGTGTAGTTTTCTGAGATATTCTGCATTGCATATTCGACCTCTCTAGCTGACGTTTCGGATAACATTGCAGGGTCCATCATCAGGGCTGATATCATAGCTTGATGATGGACCCTGCAATCGGATCCGAAAATTTAGCCAGAGAGGTTGGATATATACGGCCGAATATCCCAGAAAACTACACTTAGAAGATTAATATGCATGTTCATAAACATATTTTTGTGTAAGAAATCTTAATTCATTAAAAAATAATGAAAATTTTAGAATATAACAATATTACGGCGTTTTTAACTGATTATCTTTTTCAAATTTTTGGCACATTATTCCTATTTTAGTAAGCGAATTAATGTGGCCCCTCTCGGCACGTGACTCTCGCCTGGGGAATCTCGTTTTCTTCCGGGCGGAAACGGTCGCCATGTTGCGCAGTCCCGAAAATTGAAAATCGCCGGAAACCGCTTGGTTTTGCGTGTCGCGCTCTGCCGGCCGGGAGTGAAAGTAATCTCGTGAAATGGGTAATGAAAATTATTACTGCGAGAGGTTTGTAAAGAAAACTGAAAGCTTGTTAAACGAAATGGTCCATTTTGTGTGATGGTAGTAATAAGACGCACCATCACGCCGCATTCCGTTGCAATTGGCGGAAGAGCAGGGCCGGAATATGAGCTCATTAGGCAATTGCAGTGACTTGGGCGAAGCGTGAAAAATCTATGCAATCAGTACATAGTATTAAAGTCCCCGTTGAGCGTTTGTCCGTCTGACTGCGCTAATCTCGAGAACAACTGAACGGATTTGTATGCGGTTTTTATTGTTACGGTGTGGATTTTTTAATTCATATTATTTCGTAATCAATCACTCGTCTGAACTGATGGGTCCGCTCTGTACTAACTACTACAATGTAGTACTACATTACATTGATGTGAACACTTTACACCTTTTGAAGTGTAGTGTACACTACAAACTACACACACTTCAAAGTTATTTGAAATTACATACTTCAAATAGTACATTTCATTTTAAAGTGCACATTACAAAGTACATATACTTCAAAGTCATTGAAAGTACATACTTCAAATAGTACCTACATTTTTTATGTGAATTTTTTGGGAGGTTGATGAAGACAAATGAAGAAATCTTTGGAAATCGAAACAATACCCCGTACTACAATTTCGTAGCAATACAATTAGTTCACTTCATGTAGTGTACCTACACTTTGTAGTCTTCAAACTGGTGAACGTCTATTTGTTGTAGTCTTCATTTTGAAATGTAGTTTTCCCTTTCGCTATTCGTCTGTCAAATACTTTATTATCGTTTGCTAAAATATTCCGTTTAATTATCCACGTAAATACTAATTACACCAGATATATGTCGTTTCGATTAATCTGCGCGTCAGTTTAATCACTGGTTATGTCCCGTCGGTTAAACATCAAAACGAAAATAATTCGCCGCGATATTCAATACGCTTTTTATACAAAATACCTTGGTTTTTCGAATCTTCGTGATTATTCTATATACATTTATAGAATTTGCGAGAATATTTCCGTCGCTTCCAGACTGTTCCAAATATTGTAGATAATTCTAAAGTGTTGTAGGGCGTTCCTGAGATTCCCATAGTTTTGCTGTTTTCAAGATGTTATGAGAGATTCCGATCGTGCGCAATATCTCTGAATTCAACTTTCGCATTACACTATAAAAGAATTACCAGTAAAACATAATGGGAAAGATAATCAAGATATATTATAGATGTCTCATAGAGAAGAAATAATATTTTTTGTGGGAAAGTAGGTTTGGAAGTCTTTGGGTGTTCATAGGGCTTACGTCCTATCACACGGCTGGCTTAAGTGATCACTTTACACAATGTAACGTTCACCTTTTCTACCCAAGATAGAATACCACGTCTATAATTTTTTTTGGAAGTTGTATATATTTTATTTTTACAACCCGTTTCATATGTATGTTGTAATAACCATTAGCACGACCGGCATCCAAAGCTTTTTCTTTCTTTTTCATTACCCTTAATCAACCACAGATATCCGTAATGAGATATCTTTTTTGATTGGATAAGTAGAACTATATACAACTATTATATAACTATTAAATATACACAACTTTAAAAAAAAAGATAGACGTGGCATTCTATTATGGGTGGAAATGGTGAATGTTAAATTGTGTTAAGCGATCACTTGAGCCAGCCATACGATAGGTCGTAAGCACTATAAATACTCAAAGACTTCCATACCTACTTTTCCATAAAAAATATAATTTCGTCTCTATGAGACATCCAAATTATATTTTGATTAATGATGTCCCTGGGACAAACTAAATCCAGTACTGTTCTGAAAAATTGAACAAACTCAGAATATTCTGCATAAAGATAAATTTACACAAATGATGTTTGCAACTATGACGACAAAGAAGATCATTTTCATGAATTATCTGTGTAAAAATGTGAATATAAATATATTTTTTATTATATATTTTTATACCTAAAAACAAGGGAATATATTTTTAATAATAAATATTTACTAACATAGGACATTTTAACATGATAAAAAATTGTTTTTATTTTTTAAATGGATCCTAAAGAGTTATTTTCAGATATCTTAATCCGGATCTGTAAAAGAAACAGTCGTTTATTTCCAATGTGATATGCAATTTCTGCGCAATTTCATACGCATGCTGGTCTATTTTAAAATATATGCATTTTTACATTTCACTCATAGTATTTAATATTGTGATAAAGTTTTACCGTACATTATATTGCGATCACATGAATCATAACTTTCCCATAATTTATAAAGGTATTTTAGTTTGTTCTCATCATTAAGCTGCCAATCGTTCAGAAACCGCTACAGTCATTTTACTGCATCTCGAATGCATCGATTGGAAAATAAGTGTACAATGAAGATTGATATTTTGTATGAGATGTTTCTAAAGACGTGTGGGTAAAATAATCTAATATCGAAGCATTGCATTTAGTTTATTAAAATAAATTATAAAAGTCTCACGGAGACGAAATTGTCTGAGAAACATGTATGAAAGCCTTTTAAAGGGTAACCACAGGGATTATGACTATATTATCTGGCTTATAGAATATTGCTTAATACTACACATTAAAAATATATTGGTACCAGAGGCGACATCTATGTATACCTGTGAGTCATGGGAATGACTAACAGTCGACTGTAGATGTATTGCGTAGTCCATTCAAATATTTTAAAGAAGATGGATAAAGAACAATTTAAAAAAATGATGTGTGGATGTTCTACCGATGGAATTTGTGAACGTTGCATTGTGTAGAGTTTTATCACTTAAGTAGCTCATACAGGTTATAAGCCCTAGGCCATCTAATAAAAAAAAAACGTTTCTCATACAGCTTCGTCTCTGTGAGATTTCTATAATTTATCTTTAGTAAATAAATACTTCTATATTACAAAAATACGTTCTTACTTGAAGAGATTCGATTTGGTACAAAATTTTTAAAATAAAAAAAAGTCATCTGCAAAATTTTCGCAATATCTTTGCGAGAGATACGTTAAGTTTACTAGGGGATTTAATTATGCAAGAAAAAATAGTTTAGTTTAGCTGCATTTTTGTTTCTGAAAAATATATCTAAAATATACGCGATAGGGACCATACGTCCGCTGTGACCCATTTCCCTCGCCCAAAAAAAAGGGTAGGTATAGTTCATCTCTGTATAATTTCTGTCTGTCTAGGTAAAGATATTTACACAAAATTTGTAGGGGTACAGGGGAGGGGGGGGGGGATGTTGCTATTGTCCCCGCCGAGTCTTAAAGAATAAGTTAAGAATAAGTATGCAAAATTTGAACCAGATCGGTCAAACGGTGTAGATTTGTACAGAAAATATATCAGGGAAAGGAGGTGTGATAAAGGGGGGAGGGGAAATGTCATCTTTGTTACCCGCCGGGTCTTAAAAAATAAATATGCAAAATTTGATTCAAATCGTTCAAACGGTGTTGATTTGTACAGAGAAAAGACAGATAGACGAGATTTATAGGTATAGACTAGCTGATATACCCGGCGTTGCTTTTAACTTTAAGAACCCTTGAGAACCTACTTAAAATTCATTCAGAGATGCAAACACGGAATGAAAATAGGACTAACTTGTTGGTGACCTGGAATGGGGCTCGAATTACCGACCTTTGGATCACTACAAAGTTGGAGACAAAAGTCATAACCACTACACCAAAATTTTGGAATTTTTTTAAGAACAATTTACTTACGATAATTTTTTTTTATATCCTTCTTTTGTTGTACACCATACCATTCGCCTTCATTGATACGCCTATATTAGATACACCTAACTCTTAGTAAGTACTTACTGTACGCACATGTACAGCTGTAGGAATATAGTAAAATATATTTTATTCTTGTTCCTTGCATTTAAGGCGTTTTGTTTAACCATTTTTTTTTCTTTTATATCCTTCTTTTGTTGTACACCATACCATTCGCCTTCATTGATACGCCTATATTAGATACACCTAACTCTTAGTAAGTACTTACTGTACGCACATGTACAGCTGTAGGAATATAGTAAAATATATTTTATTCTTGTTCCTTGCATTTAAGGCGTTTTGTTTAACCATTTTTTTTTCTTTTATATCCTTCTTTTGTTGTACACCATACCATTCGCCTTCATTGATACGCCTATGTTAGATACACCTAACTCTTAGTAAGTACTTACTGTACGCACATGTACAGCTGTAGGAATATAGTAAAATATATTTTATTCTTGTTCCTTGCATTTAAGGCGTTTTGTTTAACCATTTTTTTCTTTTATTTTTTTATGCTATTTTCATCTATTTCTCGTAATAATATATAAACTGCCTATTTACCTATTTACAGTCTGCATTTATGTTCACGTTTTATGTGAATAAAACAAGACTGAATGCGGCGGTAATGCGGTCGCTACGGAGCATGAATAGAAAATTTTTGATCGATAGGGTGAGGACTGAACGAATTAGAAGTAAATTATGTCTATAGCGTGGTAGATAAAATAGCTTCCACAACCTTAAAGCGTGAATAATAAAATGTATGAATGTAGCCGAAGCTAAAGTAGTGAGCCAAGATGGAAGAATATGGAATTCTATCCTTTCTGCCTACACCTGCGGAGAATCGGTCTGATTTTTAAACTTTCCTCGTATCGAAATATAATAATTTCGTTGTCTGTACGTATGTTTGTCTGTCTGTCCGCCTCTTTGTCTTTCAGTATCTTCGTATAACGTCCGTAATTTCGTTCGAATTCAGTGATGTTAAACGGCTGGAAAGCCATAACCGCATGTGCGTGACCCGCCAGAAATACACTACATATAGGACTACGCGAACCAATGTTCCGTCATTTTTTATTTATTAATATTACAGCTTTTATTATATATTATTTATTAAATATTAGAGCTAATTTTCTTTAGAATATTTGAAATTCTATAGCATAAGGTTCATCCGCAGCTTCCGGGTTAATCTGGTCCCTAGGTCAACAAGACCCCAATATGGATCTCTCGATGTACGTACCACTTATTGCTTGTAACTCTTGGGAGATTAACGTTTATGAGGAATGCCATTGGGTTAATTTTTAGCGTACTGTAACCATTCCAATATAAGACACGTCTAATTATCGCCTTGTGTATAAATCTTATTATATCTCGTTATTCACTTCTTCGCTGTGTGACCCACTTATCAAGTTTTTTCCGGCTATCCATCCCATTTGCCAATTGGTTTGTGTATCAGCTAAAAGTTGTCCATATTTAGCCATTTTTTACACTACTCGGTAAGTATTCGAGTTTGTCGGGTCCGTTAGTTCGTCTTGAAAATACAATAATTAATGGATTAATGATACGTACTAAACCATTTTTATTCGGATTTGAATTCAATGGCAAACGAGGGAGCAATGAAACTTATCACATTTGTAGTAATATAACTCATTAATTAACTATCACACCGTTTCACCGCAGGTATTCTCTGCGGATGGATTTGACTTAAAATGTATTTCCTTTTGAAATTCTTCAAAATTACTGGTCTATATTGAAGAATATGTAAATATTCCGATTTTTTCAAAGGCAAGCATGGTTGAGTGCTCTGATTTCACTTGAATGTTAGAAATTTTCATTAAATATTTTGACATTTGAAACGCTTTATGGATAACTGGTAAGTATCTCGGTATATTGACTGCCCTTAATTCAAAATTAAATAAATTAATACAGTTGTTGTATTAAAACACTTATCACATATTCAAACTTTGAAATTTTCAGCATGCATTTTGATATTTTTTTAAAACATAGATATATACATGGAATACGTGTCACATTAATATTCTTACTATTTTCAAAATAAGCCAAACGCTTGTGCTAGGAAAATAAGATTCATTGATTTGTGTCCTAGAATGGGACTCGATCCATCGACCACTGGATCACTAGGTGAGAGTCATAACTACCACACCAACAAGCTTCTTCATTTAAATCATTTTATCTTAGGATAAGGCCTGAACCAGAGATACTAGAAAATGTTTTTGAGGTTTTTAAACAAGGTAAGCGTTAAAAATAAGTAGTAATAACACTTGCACTATTACAAGTCTTCAAGAAGCAAATACTTACACGTACACCTCAATTTTTTATTGATATGTACTTTGTCCATATTATATGTTTTTAACATAATCCATTTTTCACTACATTTTTTTACAATGTCCTACATAATTTTAACAATATAAATTTATTGTTTCGGAGGCCAGTTTATAGAACTCCATAATCACACACATGGAAATAAGAACATTTGTTTTTTAGTTCTTCATTTTAATTTACTCATAATATTAGGGCATTATCAATCTAAATATTTTGTATTTAACAACTTAAAAAAATAATATACAAAAATATTTTTATTTTAAATCTGGATTTGTGAATCTGAATTTATTTTAAAATCTGGTGACAAAATATTATTTTTTTATCTTATCATTTATGAGAGCCTAATACTATGTGTTACCCGTATTTACACTACTCTACTATTTCTATTACTACACGATGAGTTTGGACATCATTAACATGTAAAAAAACTCATGTTTGTACATCATTGCAATGCAGAAAATGATGCAAAACAGATGTACACGGTATTGTGAACAAAGCGTTGGTTTTGTTATCCAGATTGTACTGGATATTTTAATACCGATTGTACCGAATGGTTTTGATTTTGTTTGAATACTTTCTGGTTTTGATTTTGGAGCTTTGATGATTTATTAAAATTCATTTATTTAGTAGCCTCATAAGACTCAAGAGTCACTAAAGAGCGCTAATCTTTTCAGTCAAAATCACTAAGGAGCATTAATTTTTCTAAGACCGCCCGTGAATTGTAAGCTGTGCGTCGTCTACTTCTTGCAGGGATGTTTTTAAGTTACCCGCCTGCAGGTGTCTTTGTCTTTCCCTCAATTTTCATCCCGTTAATATATCATCTACTTTTGTCACACGTCTTACTCGTCTTTCACCTTCCTCGGCACAGGAGCGGTATATTTTTCCCGAAGTTCCAAGCCCTCTTTCATTCTCCGATTGGGTTAAAACATATTCTAACAAAAAATATTTTTAGTATAAATTGGGGACACCAGAAACTGGTAGAATACACGGAAATATAGAGAAGATTCCAGATATCGAGGACCTTACATAAACAGTGACGCTATTGCTACGACGGACAGTGTGATTTTGAATAGAAGCGAACTGTGAAATCTTGCGATTAATAATACAAACAGACAACAATAAACAAGGGATGGATAAAATTAATGCAAATTACGGAAAAGTGCTCTTGAAAAACTTATCCAGTGACTTTGTGTAAAAATAAATATTTTATTGACTTATTCATTAAAACGTCATTAATTATTATTTCATCATAAAAAGTGTATTGTGTAATAATATCATATTCAAAATGTTCATAAAATATTTATACTTTGTACTATAACGTCACTCTAGGACTATCTATTAGGGTCAAGAATGACCTGTTGATGGTCTGTTTGTTAAAAAAAAAATAGTGTTCCGTTTCGTCTTCCGTGACCGCGGACCCGAGACAATATTTTGCAAAGGGTTTGTGGTGTGTGTTCACCAATCTGGTACCCCGTCTCTACCTATGGCTTCTTCCGTGTTTCGCGTCGCGTTAATCTCGTGATGTATGTAAATATTGTGAAGAACGACAATGAAGAGACAAAGTAAGTGAGGAACATCCTTCTTCTTCCTTGCACTGCCCCAACTCATTGCATAGGCAGGCTGTTGGGGTCGGCTCTTCTCGTTGTCAGGCTGCATCTTCTTCAGTTCTGGGTATCGCTTTTCCAGACCGTTTCTTTGTAGTATTTTGGAGGATTTAGTTATCCAGGAGTTCTTTGGACTTCCTCTGGATGACTGTCGATGAAGCTCACCATAGAAATTGCCTGCTTCGCCGTGTGGTATGATGGTCTCCGTCGTATGTGCCTATATAATGAGGCGCATCCGCAATCAAAAATAAAACACGGGTGATTCGAACTGCTATTAATGAAATTAAATTACAGGTTTCGATTAGAAGGTTATTTAGTTAAGTGCGCGTGCTCGTCGACACCGCGGTCGAGGAGAAAATGGCGAGGTTTCGTTGGATGGAGAGGCAGATACTGGAAACTCGCCACCCTCCCCGATAGTGTGCATTGTGTACATTATACCCATTACTAATTAGTACTGTTAAGTTTCACTTTTCCTCCTTTTTATCACTGAGTGTCTGTGTATCTATGTCTGTGAATTAATCTTTTTATTATATGTATGTAAATTGTTAATGTTAAAATTAAAAAAATCTTATTAGTATTTATAATATTTAAAGCATTAACTTCGTGGTTAGACATTATAACAGAGTGTTAGTTAAATTAGTATAAACCACTACCAGATTTTAGGTCTACCGGTTTCGAGACGTACCCGTCTCTTCGTCAGGTCCAACACTACACTACTTTGTTCACAACGCTATACACCGCAACGATAGAATTGTTAAACTTTCACCAATGTTTATCACATGTGTGTTAATCTTGTCAAAGACTAGCATGCATTGACTTGCCTACAGAACGATCAGGAATCTACGAGGGAGAGAGAGTGAGAGGAGGCGGGGTCTAGAGTGGGTGCTACCAAATCTTTTGTGAAAGTTAAATTGAACAAAGGGCTGTTTGGAAAATTGATTTGGTTATTTATTTGAGGTGCTTTATTATTCACCGCTTCCCTAATGAAAAAAATTTTAAACATTTATTATTTGTATTTAATATTTTCACCCCTGTTTTTGAGTCAAATTTAAGATTAATTTCTATGAGGTGGTTTGAAAATTCAGAAAAATTGTTGTAATCAAGACACCTCATATATTCTTTCTTCTTCTCATATGAGACGAAGCCCCTCGCAGAGTTTCAGTGGGCAATGAAATAAGACCAGAGTTAATTGTTTTCTTGTAATATTATTTATTGGAAATATGCGTTCCCGAATGTTGGGAGGCGTGTGCGTGTAAAAGAAGCGAATGTTGTGGTGACGATGTGATGTGTGTTTGAGGAGCAGTCGTTAGTCCGGCGGGTCCGGCCGTAAGTGGGGGAACGGCATTCCGGACCCGAGCGAGACGGCACTACCGACCGGTCGGTGGGGGAGAGCGGGAACAGCGATAAAGTGCAATTTTTGTAATTATAATAATAGTATTAAGCATTGTGAGTGAATAAATGAAGTGATGATATATTATAAAGTTTTTTTTTAGAATCCCATCTACAAACATGGTAGAATATAACATTATAGTAATTTTCTCTGCACACATTTATTTTTTCATGTTTGCGGTCTCACAGAGACGAAGCTGTTTGTATGGGAAACGTGTATGTAAGTTTTTTATATGATGGACCGGGGCTTATAATCTGTAAGATTTTACTTAAGCGATCGCTCTACACAATGCAACGTTCACTAATTCCATCGTAGTTTTATATATGTTCCATATCCGAGAATCTTTCGTTTATTTGTTTATTTGAGTGGACTATGCTAGAGATATCTGTAGTCTTTTCTCATGAACTAATATTTTTGCAGCTGGTAACGGTACTCCTTAATCATCCTTCTGGAGACAAAATCCATTAACTCGGCCGTATTCTGAAATTGCTATTTCTGTACCTTGACAGTAATCGAATAACATTGTAATGCCGCCAATTTTTAAATTTTATGTTTGGCAGGTTTGAAATTAATTAATTCATTAAATTAGAAAGCTCATAATTCATAATTGTTAAAAACGTTTTTTTACATTTTAGAGCTTTCAGATTGATTGAATTAATTGATTTCAAACCTGTCAAACTTAAAACGGCAAAATTGACAGAATTACAATGTTGTACACGAACTGTCAAGATACAAAAAGAGCAATATTGCTTATTACAGAATTCGGACGACTATGTTCTCAGAACATACCTACATACAAATTTTTTTTTTTTTTTTTCGTTAACATATTGAAGATAACAATGTCATTTATGTTAGTTATGCAAAAATGGGATGCAACGTGTCCTCGATATAATTTTATGGAATGGAAGCATGGAATTAATAAGGCGACTTGAGGCATTCGCGTTGTACAGGTCTACATAAGAATACTCATAACCTTCCACTCCATTCAGCTGACAGCATAACACATTACAGCACACAGTTCAAATTATTCTCTTCTTCTTCTTTATTAACCAAATTATAATATTATAATTTGGAAAAGCGATTAATGTTTTCAAATGATTTGTTTATTAACTACCAAGTGGAATATGGTTCAATAATAACAATATTTGTAAGAAATATAAGAAAAAAATACATGTTTTGCAACAATTTTGCCCCGCGTTCCTCTTTTACATACACCTGCAAGTGATAACTGCACACATCACAGTTTCCCAATTTGATTGTCATCATGGAGGTGAAAACTTTACAGGATTTTAAATTGCGTTTCGATTTAATTAATCGCCCCACGACAAAACTTATTGCGATCTTATTAAATAAAGCGGGGATTAATTTTCACGGATTTCTTTAATTATAATGACGACCAATAAACCACTCTGTAATTAACACCGTTGATTTATAATTTATGCTGGATAGAACGCCCTTATTCTCAATAAGATCGGGAATCTTTTGAAGAAGAAAGATGGAAGTTTGAAGAGAGAGGTGATATTATTATGATGTACGTGAGGTATTTAAATGAATCCGCCTTATGTAAGTGATAAAAGTAGAGGTAGAAAGATGATGAATCTGAAAATGATTATTTGTCGAAGATAGACAATTTTTAAAATTGATAATCGATCATATTCAACAATGTCCAGAAAAGTTTAGAACGGTAAGTGAAAGTGTAATTGACTACATTTTAAAAATATGAATTCTTAGATACCAATCGGCCTTAATTTTTTAAAAGAGTATTATCGAAATAGGTACCCACACTAAATTATAATTTCTTCATTATAGTAGTTGCAATACTATTTTGGTAAACACATCCATGACCCGACAACGCGAAATAGTGCATAAATAATGAGACATAATACGTGCTTTAACTTTTTTTCAAGTTTGTGTTTACTGGGGTATTATGCCGTGTTGTTACGACCTTTCGGGCCGACGTTTCGGATCCCATTGCAGGGTCCATCATCAGGGCTGATGTGCTGATGATGGACCCTGCAATGGGATCCGAAACGTCGGCCCGAAAGGTCGTAACAACACGGCATAATACCCCAGTAAACACAAACTTGAAGATTCTGAGTGGCCGTGAAAACCTAAGAATATTTTTAACTTTTTTGATTAAATTATAGTGGTGATATATTTATAAAACTTTTTAATTTAATTTTTATCAATACATAGTTCATGTAAAAAGTACTGTACCATGCCTGTCTCGCTAGAAAAATCTGTGTTGAGCAAAGTTTCAAATAATTTAACAAACAAACAAACAAGTATATGTAATACGAAATTAATATACAGGATGTAACAGAGCTTGTCCACAATATTTTACAGGTGGATTTCTACTTTGATTATGACGAGTTTAGTTGAATCGAAAATGTTCCAGCACTTTTATTGAAACGAATGAATTTTTCGTAATTGAAATAAGTTACTGTAATAATACTTCAACGTTTTGTAAAAAATAAGTCAGAAATATTGAAAAAAATGCAAACTTTGAAATTGCATAACTAGTGATATTTAGGTCATGGTTGCTTGAACATTTCGGCAGGAATCTACCATTAAAGTATTATGGACTAGCTCTGTTACACCCTGTATATGTAAATAAAAAATAAAATGATTAGTTTACTGGAAAATACAGAAATGTTAACAAAAAAAAAACATATAAACCAGTAATGAATCTTTTATATAAATAAATTCTACACATAATTCAATTTGTCAATCCAAAGCATTACAAATATAGCAAATTTAGTGAATTTTTTGTTTCACTAAATCGTTAGACAAAAATAAAATAAATACCACTAAATAGAAACAAATGTTCATCATACCACCAATTGGAAGACCCATATATATCTACTTGAATTCACTGATTTAATTTATAAAAATCTAAATTATACGCTTCAATCGTCTAGGGTCTAGATTGTAGTCTAGCCCTTGTATTTATATAGAAACATGCTAAAAAATCTTTTTGCATAATGAAAAAAAAAGTTTTAAACAGCAACAAAAAGAAGACTACCTGATTTTGTTTTACGATTTCACAAATTTGCAAAAAATAAATCATTTTTACCATGTTATTTTGTCAAAATATAACAATGCATTTCAAATGTTAACGTCGTGTTTAAAAATATCAAAAATATTCTTCTCCTATTTTTTTTTCCTCCTACATTTTTCTCCGTTAAAAATGTAATGTTTAAAACTAACATTTCTCTCCGTTAAAACATTAAAAAATAGAGCGAGGCGGGCAACGTGAATGAATTCTTCGGATCCGGTGTCAGTAGTCAAACGGTCAGCTCTAGATACGCCACCCGGTTACGCACATCCTGTTAATGTTGGCTCGATCCCAAGTACACGCTGTAAATGAATCAAATGTCAACAACTATCTATCAAATCAAGTGCACTTAAACCAACAAGTGTGCTTCGATGTGCGTAGTTATAGTTTGGTTAAAAAATTATTCAGGTCCGTCATGAAAAAATTAATTTGATAATAATGTATCTCGTTTAATTAGTTTGATGTGATGAAACCGAATATTGTATATCTATATAAATAAAAATGTAAATATTCGTTTGTACAAAATCGCTAATCTCTGAAAGTTCTTCACCGATTGCTTTGCAATGTTGGCACAACGTTCCATTCAAATACGAGGATGTTTATGTATACCTACTTTGTTTTTATATACCTACTATTTAAATAAAAATGTAAATGTTCGATTGTCCAAAATCTTAACTATTGATTTGAAATTTTGACACTACAAAACGTTCTATTTGTCGCGCAAATTATTTGAAAAAAAAGCCCCATATTTAGAACGATAGAAAAAAAAATGATTTTTTGTAAAACAGCGCCATCTGTTGGACGTTAAAGCAACACATACTATCTATACATGTAAAACTCAATGTCTGTCTGTCTTTTCTGTATAAAAATCTACATCGTTTGTTCGATTCAACTCAAATTTTGTTTACTTATTCCTTAGGACCTGGCGGGTAATATGGGCGACGTTTCCCCCTCCACGTTTATCCCTTCCACTCCTCATGATGCAAATCTGTATTGCATACTTATTATTTAGGACCCAATAACATTAGCGATACTTACCCCCTCCCCCTTTACCCTTCTCCCTCTCCTGATGTACTCTCTATACAAATCTGCACCGTTTCAGCGATCTGACCCAAATTTTGCTTTCTTATTATTTAGAACCTGACGGATAACCTGAGTGACATTTACCTCTCCCCTCTACCTCTACCTCTCCCCGTGATATATTTTCATTGCAAATCTATGCCGTTTGACCGATCTGATCCAAAATTTTGCATACAATTTTGCATACTTATTATTTAGGACCCGATAGATAAGCGACATTTACCTCCCCCCCCGCTCTTTAAGCCACCCCTTCACCAGATATATTTTTTGGTACAGATCTACATCGTCTATTAATCCGTTTATTCTTTAAGACCCGTCGGGTAACATAGGCGACATTTCTCCTCCCCCTCCCCCTTTACCCTTTCCTCTGCTCCTGATAAATTTTCAATGCAAATCTGTACTGTTCTACCGAATTGTTCATAAATATCCCCTGGACATCCCATCCATTCGAGCCTAGGTTACGAGATTACATGGAAACATGTTTTTTAGAGGGTTTGCAAAACAATGGATCCTTCGTTCCCTTAACATTCTATTTGTAACTTAATTCTCAACCCGTGCAACGCCGGGTACAAACAGCTATTCTAAAATAAAAATAATACCAATAAGAAATTTCCATGTCACAAGCGGGTTTTGGAAAGTGAACGGACTGTCCCTCACGTTAAAATGTAATAACCAAGGCGTAGCATTTCTATCCGTTCCATATTCAAAACCGTCATCCGCCGTAGTGCAAGTTTTGATGTTTTCTTTCGCGGCATACTTGTTCCCGTTTTCCGTCTTTCCCTGCCAGTATATTCGACCCATCCTGAATTTTTCCACCTAGAACTCCGTCCCTACTAATGCCCTAGCTGAGAGCAGGTCGAGACAACTAAGTCTCACTCTAGGCTGTGTACGCGTCCCTTATGCTATTTTACTTTAACGTTTCCAATCCGTCACAATATTTTTGAATGTCGAACGTCACGTTGACCAGCAGAATAGGTAGGTATAATACTTTTACTTCTGCAGCTGTAATTTTACGCTCATAATAAATCTATACCTATAGATTTATTATTATTTATAAAACTCAATATCTATCTGTCTGTCTGTCTATCTGTTCTCTATACAAATCCACACCGTTTGTCCGATTCGATTCAAATTTTGTATACTTATGCTTTATGACTCGGCGGGTAACATAGGCAAAATTTCCCTCCTATTCTCCTACTTCTTACCCTCCCCCTGATATATTTTCAATGCAAATCTGTACCGTTTGACCGATCGGACTCAAAATTTGGAAACATATTCTTTAGGACCTGGCGGGGGGTAATATATTTGACATTTCCCCCCTATTCTTTCAACCCTTCCCCTCCGCTGATATATTTTCGATGCAAATCTGTACTATTTGACCGATCGGACTCAAAATTTGGAAACTTATTCTTAAGGACTTTTAACCCTTCCCCTCCCCTGATATATTTTCGTTGCAAATCTGTACCGTTTGACCGATCGGACTCAAAATTTGGAAACTTATTCTTAAACAAAAAAATACGCCACCTCTACAAATAAAATTAGATCTCATGAAATTGTTTATTCAAGCTTAGTCTAAATCTGAAACCTGCTTTAATTACTCCTTCAAGAAATTCCCTCCCCTATCAGAAGCCATACTTAAAGAGGGCATTTTTGTTGAACCGGATACAAGAAGACTATTAATGTCAGATCAAGACGTCCTCTACACGTTTGTATGAGTTGATAGAGGGGCTTGGAATGTTTTCAAAAGTACAGTAACAAAGTTTCTAGGAAACCACATTTTTTTTTTGTTTTATGGCTACTTTAATAATTATAAAAGAAACATACTTGTATTAACCACTTAACTAGTAACTCTATGTATATCTGTTTCGATACTACTGTATCTTCATCAGAACGGACGCAAACTAACTATCCATTACTATTCTAGCAAATAAATCAATCAATCTAAAATTTATTTGTTAGCTAGAATAAGTAATGGATAGATAATTAGTTCCTGATGAAGAAGCAGTGCTATCGAAACCGGTACACTTAGAGTTACTAGTTAAGTGGTTAATACAACGTTGCTTAATTAATTAAAATTAATAATTATGTCCAACCACAAGTTAACGCTATAAACGTTAAAAATAAATATAACAGTTTTTGAATGCACGTACAGACTATTTTATATAAAATCTTACACATAATAAAGCAAAAAAAAAACAGAAAACTGTTAATATCTGGTCATTTTTATTTAGTAATATATTTTACGTTAGATTAATTTTATATATGTTTTAAAGATGCGAGAGTCATAGAAGATGTAGAGTGTAATGTGAGGTGATAATGGGTATATGACTTCCTTATTCAGATATGATCACTTGGTTTTCTTCATTTTGTTTCGTTTTGCAGACAACATCATAATCAAAGCAAAGCATCTCCATTAAGTAATGTTTCAGTATTGAATAGTGGTTTTTTATCAGGGCAAGAACTAGTACTGACATCTCAGAAAATGTACGGTATAAACGAGTATATTCATTAATTACGAATCATCTTTACTTTCAGATATAATTTTATTGAATTTTATTCGTTAGCTGAAGTGTAAATAATTTCCTAGTTTTTTATAATTCGTTTGCTACTGTCATTTAAAATGTTATATTTTTAAAATTTAAATAGAGATGCAACACAGAATACGTGTCGCATCAGTATTGTTACTATTTTCAAAGTAATCTTCAATTCAATTCAATTCAATTCAATTCAATTTAATTTATTTCATGATAATATGTACATGACAAACAAAATGTTTAAGGCATACATATTAGGAAGTATATATCAAAAATGAAAATATTTAATAAATTAAAAATAACATAAAACCTGGTCAAAGGTGTAGGAGAATCCCGCTTCGGAAAACCCCCTCAGACACATGGAATATATCAATACCCAAAGCGATCTTGTTCAGCATAGCCGTGGCTCTTCCAACAGGCATAACCATCGGCAGGTTGGTCCTGTATATTGGAATGTGAAACAATCTATGCTGACGATGTCTAGTGTAATTATCAGGAACATACAAACCAATGCTCTGCATAATTTCAGGATTATCGATCATACCGCGCAACAATCGATAAAAATGCTCTTGCATACAAAAAATCATCTTGCTGGTTCGACCCACCTATCCCTAGGTGAGCGTCATGAAAACCACACCAATAAATATGTAGGTACGTATTCGAACACACTATTAAAATTATAATACAAATGATTTGTTTGCACGTTAAGATGTGCCGTTTGTGAGAGATAAATAATTTCTTGTATATAAGAAGGTAGCGCCCTCACCACAATATTATGACGCAAATTTGGAATTATAAAATTATTGAAAAGGGTGAAAATTGGTCATGTGAGATGGTGACGTAACGCATCTATCCACCGATGTGAATAGACGCTTTGTCTTTTAATAATCTTCTTGGTACGTATTGAAGTCCTTGTGCCATAACTGATTTATTGAATTGAAGTTTGGGGCCTTCAATATACAAAACAGGAACAAAATTTGGCAGAATGAGGTGCCGGCCCACTTCCTTACAGTCGAATGCCCGACAAATCATCATCCAGAATTTTTATTGATCTAAATTATAAGATGTAGTATATATTTGCATATATTAACAAAAATGATAAATTCTTCAACTGATAACATCTTCGTCTGTTATGAACGAAACAAATAGATTAAAAAAATGAAAATTAAAGTATAATTGGTAGGTTACTTACTTACTTACCATCCCGCCGTTTCGCCGTGGGGGTATGCAGAGAGGATAGAGCGCCGTACACTTTTGTCCTGACTCACAACTCTCGCCACATTCATACATCTTCGGATACAAGCTAGACAGTTGTTAAGGTTTCTAACGGGATCATCTTCCAGTATCTGATTGATATGGTCATGCCACGTCTTCCGTGGTCGCCCTCTCTTTCTGGCGTCGTCCATACATGCGTTATATATCTTTCTTAACATTCTTTTCTAAAAGACCCTTTTTTAATTCTATCAATTATGCTTTTTATTCCTTTTTTTTCATTTATTCCTAATATGTAATGCCATATCTAGAAATTATTTTGGATATTTTGATGTTTTATTGTAACTATTGTTACAAAAAATACTTTAAAATCTTAAGTGCATTAAAAAATAACACTTATTATTAACGCTTAACATAATATACATACTTTTATAGGAGAATAAGAAAATTATCATCCGTGGTTATTTATTAGTGATTATATTTTCATAAATTTCTTTATTTTAGAAGGCCGTGTTAATACTAATTACATTTTCAAGACTGCAAATGCTCTATTTGAGAAAAAAGACTTAAATTTTAGTATTTCTAATAGCTGATAATTTGTGTTTACTATTAAGTTTAATTTTAATAATTTTAAAATTATTTTTTTAATCAATATGTAGTTTCAATAAAACAAATGTGAATATTCAAAACAATTTCGAGGAATAGTTTGGATAACCCGGAAGAAAATATTTTTCTTCAAATACAATTATAAATTGATCAGTTAAATGTTTTTGACAAACAAGACTCAACTTCAAGAAGTGAACATTGTTTCCGAAACATGTAGTTGTGAAAAACTAATAAAAAGTGGTTTAAATAAAGATATAATAAATTTATTGATTAATATTGTCACCACAAAGTGAAAGCCTGTCTTTGAAGGATGTATTCTTCAATAAATGAAACAAATTTAATTTAAATTTAAATGAAGTCGGGCAAACGGCTGTCGGGAAGTTTACACCCGTCAGAATGTAATCGAAATGAGGACATTAAAAATAAAATTAAAATAATGAATAAAGCTGATAAAAAATTATTATGATAATAACCATCGAACTGATATTTTACGTTTAACTTAAAAATGAGATTCATCTTACAATAACATGCGATGTAATTTTGCTTGATCTTGAAATACTTTCACGCTATTACTTACAAATGTGTAACAAAACCGAAGATGCGAGACATTGAGCGGGCAATCAAACGTTAAGTGGAACTCCAAAACGGTCGCAAATCATTGATAGTAGCAACACCTCGGCGCAATGTGGACCGGGCCTCGGGCCCTGTATTGATTAGAACAACCAACAAGACATGGAACTAAACTTGGGCCTGATTTTGGGGCCGACTCGTGGGAAACCACTGCCGAATTAAAACAGCTTTCATACCGAGAGAACGCTTTATACCGACACTCATGTAATGCGTTTCGAGAAATAGTGCGCGTCGTAAGCCTGTGCTTTAGCGAAGGGAAAAACTACATTTTAAAATGAAGACTACAACACACACAAGTTCACCAGTTTGAAGACTACAAAGTGTACACTACAATTGTAGTAAAAAAGTGTAGTAAAAATGAAGTTAAGTAATTGTAGTACTACGAAATGAAGTAAAGTAACGAAGTAATTGTAATATTAATGAAGTGAAGTAATGAATGAAGTAATTGTACTACAAAATTGTAGTACTAGTGAAGTGAATATTTTTTTCCCAAATAAAAATTTGGCGAGCTAAAAAAAAAGTCAACGAGAAAAATATTTAATATAGATAAATGACGATATTTTCTCCGAAGTAACATTTGGCGACCTAAAAAACTACATCAACTTCCCAAAAATTTCTTCGTTCGGTCCCAAAATTTTTCAGTTTCCAGAGATTTCTTCATTTATTTAAATCAACTTCTCAAAAATTTCACGTAAAAAATGCACGATTTAAAGTATGTTTCTCATACTTTCGATAACTTTGAAGTTTGTACTTTGTAGTGTTTGCTTTGAAATGAAGTGTACTATTTGAAGTATATACTTTCAATTACTTTAGTGTTTGTAGTGTGCACTATACTTCAAAACGTGTGAAGTGTGCACTTCAATGTAATGTAGTACTACATTGTAGTAGTGAGTACAGAGCGGACCCATCACTACTGTCCTTACAAGATATGATAATTATTGGCTTCTCACCAGATGGCCGATTCTTTTGAAAATTTTGTTTATGAAGTATTATATTCTTTATTTATTTTTTTGTTTAAATATTTGATAGTCATGACTGTCATAAACAATTGATGAAATGTAGAATTTCATCATGAATGAAATACCAAAATGAATAATACAGATTTTTTAGACACGTATCAACGCTTTCTACCAAAATATTTCCAAAAAAGCAATTTCACGGTTGAGTTGTTGTCATACAAAATAAGCGTATTTGTCCGCTATAATGTCAGCTTTTTTTCTCTGGAAAAATAGATTTTTTTAAAATTTGTTTTTGAGGAGAAGAAAATTTTCTATGAATTGATGTAAAAAGTAAAAAAAAAATTTTTTTAGTGGATGTCCAAGTTAATACACAGGATGTAAAAGAGCTAGTCCATAATTAGGTAGATTCCTGCCTAAATTGTGAGTCGAAATTTTTCAATAACAATGTCCTAGTATCAATAGTTATGGAAAATTGCTTTTTTGTAAATTTCTTAAGTAATAAAAATAATATTTTTTTATGTCACGAAAAAAAAAGATTAAACCCTGTCAGAAATTTGAACTTGAATATTTTTACAAGGTTTTAGTAATTTCATTTGACTTTTATTACTATTAGGTACTAGTCATTATTAAGATAAGAACCTACCTGTAAAGTATTGTGTACTACCTTCGTTTTACCCTGTGAATAAATAAATAAATGCATTAATGGAATCACGATTAATATAAATAGCAATACATTAAATTTTAGTATAGCATCAGTTCGATGAACATAAAAAAATCATTTATGGCCTCTTTTCAATTATTTGCTTAATAATTCGTTCAAAAAAATACGCAAGGGGTGTAAATTTAATCACCTACTATATAAAATTCTTATAATAAAAGTATATATAGATAATGATCGTGTATCTTATTTAAATTTCTAAAAATTTGTATGTTTTCGGAGTCACATCGAACTGATAATAAAGTTGATGTAATAGAAAATTGGAATTCTAAATAAAAATGTGTCATTAAAAAAGTGAAAGGTTATTTAGTTGTACAATTGTGAAGAAATTTGTTTGAATTTATTTAGAATAATGGACAAAATCTGCGAATACTATACATGCTATCTAAAATCGTTTATTCAAAATATTTTTTACATTTATTATTATTAAAATTGTCAGAAATTAACAGATAGAAAGATCTTTTTATTGATATATTTATGTTGTATCATAAATATGCGCGCGTTGCAGGAATGAATCAATACTCCAGTAGCAACAGGTTTTACGAATCAGCTAAATACACTTTAGATTTAATATGTCAGAGTTGAAAACAAGGAGGTTAATAGAAACGTCCTAATAGTGGCTGGCTTAACCTAAACACTTAATAATATGATAATTCCCACATATTTCGTGAACTATTAGAAACAAAATCTTTGCATTACTTAACTCATTAACGTTTAACGCATAATTTAAAGAAAATTGTCACGATATGGACTTCACTACTCGAAACGGACTCTACAAGTGTTATGAATTAATGTTATGTACTACGACGCTATTTAGAGCAATCCTATTAAACTTAGCACGTATTACTTGAAATCGAAGCAATTTGAAAATTGTAACAGCGATGTTCACCTAGAAGTAAACGCGTAAGATTCTGTAAATCAAAGAAGTGAAAGGATTGTTTTGTAAACGATATTTCGTTAATTAAGTTAATTTTTAAAATTATTTTATGGGGACTCATCGCGTATTTCGTAAAATAGCAGTATTAATAAAGAATTTTTGAAATTCACTACAATTAAAAAAAAAATGTGTTTCTATCTAAAAATATAAATTTTATCCAATCTAGCTTTTTAAAAATGTATTGGTAATTGGTTGAATGTATAATAAATAAAAATAAAAAAATTACAATTTAACACATAATTAAATTTGAAACCATTTTTTAGATTCTTTGTGGATTCTAGAATATTAGATTATTTATTTTAAAACAAATTTTAGTCGAAAAATTATGTTTGTAAAATTAGGGACGCGATGACTCTTTAACATTATAGTATATTGCGGAATAGCTCACCTAATTCAGTAATTTTTATTAATGTAAAATACGTATATAACTTACATGACTTGCTTACTTTATCTATTTTGCCTGTCACGATACAGATTTCTATAACCAAAATCTGTACAATTTTTGATATAGAAATGAATTAATAAATGAAATAAAAAATAAATCTATTTATTTATTTGTACAGATACAAATACAAGCCATATTTATAAGAGTATAAACAAATAACATCAAACATGTTAACTTATATTCAAGCATATTTAGCATCAATGCGAAAAATTTTCAAATTATAAACTTTGATTTATTTTTCCATAAACCTTTAAAAAATTATTGGTTATGTTTCGGAACTAATAATATAATTATCAAATTTTATAGTAGTGTACATTTTATTTTATTTAAGTATACGATCTATTTAATATCAAAATTATTTTTCTCAATGTCTCACTTCATTATGTTTTTGTTGTAGTTGATATTTTAAACACAGAATTCGTTCATGCATTTAATTTTTAAAAAATGTAGCAATATTTCAGAATCAGTATTTTGGTACGATATGGCATAATTTGAATGCCTATGATTGCACCGGAGGTGAAAGATCCAGGTTTGTGCACCAAATAGGAGCATTTTGGTAACGATTATATTATTAGATTTTATTCGAACTCTTCAATTAAACGACAAAATAGTAATATATGTATTTTTATTATCAAAATACATTATTCTCTCTGTATCAATTTTTTATGAACATATATTCATCCGTATTCTGAAAATAACAATGTCTGGATCTTTTAGATCTTTATCCCAACACTTAATAGACGATAATTAAAATTAAAAATGTCCAGAGCGGATTTTGTAATTCTACGGCTCAAATACACTGTATTAGAAGATGATATAAGAATGATTGTTTCTTACAAATGTATTAATTTCTTCATCCACAGCGTCCAGATGAAATATCATGGCTAAACTTGTCATGACCGCGTTACCGCGTATTCAAATCTTCCCATCTTGACATTTGACAGATAACAATTTACATCTTTCTCCCTCCCTCTATATCTATCTCATGTAGAAACTTACAGAAACATACACCGAAGTAAAGCTATTTCTCGTTTATTTTTAATTTTTATTATCGTCTATTAAGTGTTGGGATAAAGATCTTAAAGATCCAGACATATCTGTCAAATGTCAGGATGGGAAGATTTGAATACGCGGTAACGCCGAACGCGGTCATGACAAGTTTAGTCATGATATTTCATCTGGATGATGTGGATGAAGAAAAATACGTTTGTAAGAAACAATCTTTCTTATATCATCTTTTAATACAGTGTATTTGAGCCATAGAATTACAAAATCCGCTCTGGACATTTTTAATTTTTATTATCGTCTATTAAGTGTTGGGATAAAGATCTTAAAGATCCAGACATTGTTATTTTCAGAATCGGGCCGATAATGACGTAACATTATCGACGAGTTATTTCGTTGAGTAAGAAATACCCCTCGGAATTACCGCACTTCATTCACCGGCTAGTCAGAAGGTTTATGCAATGAGAAAAGGGTTCATTCGATTAAATAAAAAAATATACTTTAAATAGCTAGAAATTTAGACAAGAAGTACATTGCTTTGTGGAGACCAGATAAGACATAGAGGTATATTGTGAAAATAAAAATTAAGTTCTGTTGACAAAAATTTACAAGTTTATTTAAATTATTAGACAAAATTTCTCTCTCAGATTTACAAAACGCAAACTTAAAGGTTGGTCAAGCCAAATTGTACAAAATATTATTGTACAATCACTTGCAAATTCACCAGAGAACTTTATATCTATGAATTAATACAAATAAAAATTTCCAACAATTTTTATATAAATATATGTGTCTTGTGTATATACCGCTAGGATAGAAAAATAACTAACTATTGTAAATTTGAAATTCGAACATGTAAAAGTACGTTATTTTTGATGGGAGCTAGATATTAAATTACTTTAAAATAGTATTTTATTTTAATCAAAGTTTTAACTTTTAGTATGAGAAAGAGATTTTTGTAATAAACATAATTTAATGTCCAAAATCTTGGACTATATTATTTTATGCACTCCCAAATTACGGGGGTGTATAACGTACACAATAAAAAAAAATTGTTATGATTTCTTAGAATTTATTAATTTTATAAAAATATAATTAATTAATTTGAACATAAGTAAAAAAACATTTCGGAAAGAGTGATTAATATTTTTCTAAAAGTACATTAAATATTTTATTGTAGACATTTTGACCGTATATTGACCATTTATGAAGGCTCTAAAGTGAATAACATACACATTCCTACTAAGAATAATGAAAGTGCCATATCTATGTCTGAGTTCCTTTTAGAAATCTCAATAACTGGATAATTTTGTTCCATGTCTGTAAATTAAGGCCAATTTCAAATTTATATTCTTTAAAATATGCAGCAAAAATGTTCTTTTATACAGAGAAGCAAAATTAAAAACGGAGAAATTATTAAAAACTACACTATTAAGGTAAACATTTGCGATTATTTATTAAAATTTTTGAGCAATAAATATAAATGTATGTTCATTTTTAAGGTTATATTATGATGGTAGATACTACCTAAGCATACTATGATAGTAACTACTGATATACTGACATATGTAGTAGTACTGCCAAAAATGTAAGAATCCTATTGAATAGATAAAATTATTAATCATTTTATTTTTGTTTTTGGGTCGACACGTTATTGTCGATCACTGATCACCACACATATGTATTACAACCGCGTTTCCAGTAGAGAATCAGACCAAGGAATTTTATATAAATTTCTCCGACAATACAGGACGGATAATCCTGCAGCCGCTATATAAAACGTAATGTCCTGCTAAATATTCGCAACACATGCCCGCCTGTACTTATCTTACATTCTTTGATTTTCTGATGCTGGTAGTGTTCAAACGGAAGCACGGTAATGCGCTATAACCTAAGCTGGTCATATGCGTTTGCCACGATCTGTTGTCACTAAGCACTACTTTGTTTTAACACTTATTCAGCGTGCCTAGGAGCTGACCTGAAATTTTGTCACAATTGCACTAAGTGTCACGCACTAACATAACATTTGTGTATGACGATGGCAGCTGACCAATAAATAATATTGTTTAAATGATGAAAAACAAAGAAACGATGTTGTCATTGTATATAAATAGTAAAATATATTAACAATATGATTAGATTTTATTGAAGCGAATTAATTTAATTTTATTTTTTATTTATGATGATGTTTTACAAAGATATCTGAATAATATCTGCTCCATACATCTATTAATCGCTTACAATCAATATATATATATAAAGATACCCGTGTTTCCCTATCCGCCAAGTTTTCTTCACAACCAGATACTACCACCCCCTGGTGGTTATGGTGGTGGATAGCCCTTAGTGTCCCATTTAAAATGTCCTAGTTTGGTGGGGGTGGCTGAGCGTGGGTGGGAGTAGGTGAGGAAAATGTGCATTCTAGCACATTGTTTTTTTATGGGAAGGCCGCAAATACTTCCGATTGTTCCAGAATGGGCCCGCCGATTGTGTCGGTAAGTCTAGAAGGTTCCGGAAAAATTCGCTCTAGAATGTTTTGAAAGGAGAACGTTCTAGAAAATTCCAAAAAGTTCTATAAGGTTCCAAACTAAATGGCGAAGAGTGCCGGTGAGTCAAGAATGTTTCAGAATGTCCAGTAAAGCTCTAGAAAATTCTGGAAGGAAAAGGTTCTAGAAGATTCCCGACAGTTCTATAAGGTCACAAACTGAGTGACAAGGTGTGTCAGTGGGTCTAGAACAAAAAGTTCATGATGTTTCTCGAATGCTTTAGAAGGTTCTGGAAAAAAAATGTTTGAGAAGGTTCTATAAGGTTCCAAACTGACTGGCGAAATGTGTCGGTGAGTCTAGAAGATTTCAGAACGTTCGATAAAGCTGTAGAAAGTTCTGGAAGGAGAACATTCTAGAATATTCCCAAAAAATCTATAAGGTTCTAAATTGAGTGCGGAGTGTGTCAGCTAGACTAGAAGATTCCAAAACGTTCAATAAAGCTCTAGAAAGTTCTGGAAGGATTCTAGAAGATTAACGAAAGTTCCATAAGGTTCCAAACAATGTGACTCTATCCAGAACGTTTGATAAAGTTCTAGAATGTTCTGGAAAGAGAACGTTGTAGAAGATTCTTTATTATTCTAAAGAATGTTCTCTTACGTTCCAAACAGTGTGGCGGAGAGTGGCTGTGAGTCTAGAAGGTTCCAGAACGTTCATGAAGGTTATCGAATGCTTTAGAAGATTCTAGAAAGACAAAGTTCAAGAAGGTTCTAAAACGTTCAATTAAATTCTCGAATGTTCTGGAAGGAGAAGATAAAGATATAAAGATAAGAGAAGTAGAAGATTCCCGAAAGATCTCTAACGTTACAAACAGTGTGGCGGAGTGTATCTGTGAGTCTAGAAGGTTCCAGAATGTTCGGTGAAGCTCTAAGAATTTCTGGAAAGAGAACGTTCTAGAATATTCCTAAAAGTTCTTTAAGGTTCCAAACTGAGTGGCGAAGTATGTCAGTCTAGAGAGTTCCACAACGTTCATTAAGGTCCTCGAATGATTTAGAAGGTTCTGGAGAAAGTTTAAAAAGGTTTTATAAGGTTCCAAACCGAGTAGCTGAGTTCATCGGTGAGTCCAGAAAGTTCCAGAACGTTCATTAAGTTTTTCGAATTTAAGTTTAGAAGGTTCTGGAAGGAGAAAGTTTATAAAGGTTTTATAATGTTCCAAACCGAGTGGCTGAGTTCATCGGTGAGTCTAGAAGTTTCCAGAAGATTAAGAGAAGCTTCCAGAATGCTCTAGAAAGTTCTGGATGGAGAAAGTTCTATAAGGTTCCAAACTGAGTTGCAGAATGTGTCAGCGAGTTTTAAAGGTTCCGGAAAGTTCTAGAGGGTTCGAGAATGCTCTAAAAAGTTCTGGAAGGAAAAAGTTCTACAAGCTATCAGAAAGTTCATTAAGGTGGGGGAGTGAGTCTAGAGGTTCCAGAAAGAATTATAATACTATAGAAGGTTCTGGAAAGGGAG
>JADDOH010007961.1:0-49575 GCA_016648135.1 Agrypnia vestita | reverse complement strand
GTTATATATATATGTGTTTTGCTTGAGGTTTCCGCGAGCGTTATTGTATGTAACAAAAGTAACTTCTGGACTCCCTCGCGTTTTCTGTAAATGGTCTCCCTGAGAAGACCTAGGCCGACGTTTCGACACGGTATCACGTGCCATTGTCAAGGCTAAAAAGGCCTCAAAAGTTACGGACTAGCCGTACTTGTTCGCGGGTGACATGCAAGTCTCACTTTGCGTTATTGGTGGGAGACTTTCATGTCACCCGCGAACAAGTACGGCTAGTCCGTAACTTTTGAGGCCTTTTTAGCCTTGACAATGGCACGTGATACCGTGTCGAAACGTCGGCCTAGGTCTTCTCAGGGAGACCATTTACAGAAAACGCAAGGGAGTCCTGAAGTTACTTTTGTTACATATATATATAATAAAAATAGAGAACAAATAAAATACAAATAAATAAATTTGTATTTTATTTTTTCGGTAATGTGGTAAAAGTTAATGGAATGACATATATCTTTGATATACACGCAGGTACTACGAAAGCCGAGAAAGCTGTCTCCATGACAGAATTTCATGACTGCAAAATCTATATCTCAGGAATTGTCTCGAGTCGAAAACCTCCTAAAAATCAGCATTATAATTTTTTTTATAATACTGCGTATACACAAATAGTTTTCAGAAAATCACAAATCGACATCTTATCTATGAAAATTATAGACGTGACAAGTGTAAAAAAACGTTCTATGAAGTGTTTGCTCTCTAGTTTTGATATGAATGCCACGTAACGTATTACGGCGCCCGTTTGGTGTGGTATTTTATTCTAATCCAGTACCTACCGTGCAAGGTTGGTTTTGGCGCCATATCGACAGATAAGGTTTCGGTCTCACGACGCCAGATGGTATCGCAGCATTTTATCTAGTCAATCAACAATTCTTTACAGTCTAAACATTATATAATTTTTTCGGTTTAAATGCGTCCACGGTACTTGAATGGTAATAGAATAAATGTTAAATATGTCTTTTTTAAATGTTAACCTAAATGTAAGCCTACAGGACACGGCAACTTAAGTTTATCCAAACGCGACCTTTTTCATCTATAAAAAATTCGTTGCGTGGAAAAAAAGTGGCAGGTATACTCGAAAGGGTATAATTTAATCCTGCTATTATCGAGCAATGTTCTGCGTTAAGGCTGCACAGGAGTATATCCTGTTCAGGATAATAGATTGGTTTACATCCGCTCTAGGGCGTGGGCCATCTATTCGAGTAGTTTCAAGTTTCTCTACTTATGTCTCATCCAAAATTATTTACCTAATATTACTTTATTTTCGTCTAGAAATTACTTACTTTCCGAAGCTTCAAGTTACGAATATTTTAGGTTCATGTGGAAACAAAACTGCTATTATGCTATTAACGGAAAAAGAGGGTGACGTATTTGGAAACGATTATCAGGAAAACCATCAGTTTTACAGTTGATGACTGCGACTGCGTTTGAAGAAAAAAGCGTTTTACCAAAAACAAATTAATTTTATAATCAGTTACGTTTATCCCATTTTCGTCAATTGCATGGTGACGATTATTGTTTCTATACCCCTGATTTAATGTTTAAAATAATTGTGATAGTTCAAGATCAATGTTATGCAAAAGACACACATTATATTGACAAAAATATTCCATATAATAATTCTGAATATTGCATACTTAAATAAATATATACATAGGATAAAGCAATCAAAGAGTGCGCCTACATCTTACACATCTCTTCTCTATATCTATACAACTCAATGTCTATCTGTCTGTCTGTTCTCGATACAAATCTGCACCGTTTATCCGATTCAAATTTTTCATACTTATGCTTTAGAACCCGGCGGGTAACATAGGCGACATTTCCCCTCTATTCTTTTACCCCTTCTCCCCCTAATATATTTTCGATGCAAATCTGTACCGTTCGATCGATCGGACTCAAAATTGGGAAACTTATTTTTTAGGACCCGGCGGGTAATATAGGTGACATTTCCCTCTTATTCTTTTACCTCTTCCCCTCCCCCTGATATATTTTCAATGCAAATCTATACCGTTCGAATCGAACCTTTGTTTCGCCCCACAAATTTATTTTCAACTTAATCTTTAATCCATGCAACGCTGGGTTCGAACAGATAGTATATAATAAAATTAATAAAAGTGAACGAGCTCAAAATAAATATTCAAGGAATTTAATGTTCCGGCAAATATGTACATGCAAAAAAATTACTTATCCACCAATATAAAACTTCTAATTAATTTCAAAAAACACAACAGTCAACACAGCAAACCACGTGACGTAGTTAAAATAAAATTTACTTAATATCGTCTGAAAGGACCAGATTTGAGCAGAGATCCATATAATATTGTTCTACTAAATTGTATAACAGACTGCCAATGGAAACGAAAGGTGCAAAAAATGAGATAATATTCAAGAAACATAATAAAATGGATGTAAGAATTAGGCAACGAAAAATGAAATAACCACGAATACTATTTAACCCGATCAGTGCCACTGCCGCGTAAACGCGCGAAACTTTGCATGTCCCGTCAGGCCAGTGCCGCGTTACCGCGCGGGAATTTTTCGATGTAAATGCGCACAATAACAAACGATTTTTAACACGTCACCAATTTTAAATCGTACTAGCATCTATAGACAACGATCCTAAGCAGTTACCATATTTTTAAAACCACCAAATCTCGTAAAATTAGTGATTTATGAAAGTGTTCCATCTGACAGTTCTCAGAGTTCGCTAGGGTCGCCGCTTGCAAAGTTTTTTGGCTGAGAAACGGGGAATCCTGCAATACTTCAATTTAAAACTGCGCGTTTGGCTTGATTTTGTTCCCAATTATTACAATATTCGTCGGTTTTTTCGCCATTTTCGTATTTTTTATGCAATTTGAGTGAATATAACAATCTTGTGCGTCTATAAAATTATTTTTTTATCTTTATTTTAGCGAGATTCAACTGAATTCTTTGTTTCTCTGTTTTTCCGTACTTCAGTTTGATTTGTTCACGATTATTTAAAATATCAGTGGGTTTATTTCGCCGTATTCCTGTATATAGTGCAATGTGAGTGAGTATATCTATCTAGTGTGTCTATGAAATTAATTTTTTCTTTGTACACGTTGTGTTCAAATTATTGTGTTAATTTTTTGTTATAATACATGCGGCAACGGACTTATTTATTTATTGCAAACGCCGTGCGCGTGTGACGGCACAAGACGCGTCGGCTCGCGGCGAGCAGGTACAAACCTCGCTCGCAATCGAGCCACGCGGCGCAGCGCCCGCGATCTATATACACCACATTTTTATCTTTTTTCGCGAGATTCGCGTAAATTTTTTGTTTCTCTGTTTTTTTATAAAACATTTTTTATATTTCTTTTTGTGACATTACAATGGCTGACATTTGATGATGATGAGATTGTTGGACAAACCGCCGAATCTGATGAGAGTGATGTGGAATTCGAATTGCCAGAGTTTTTTGAGCCGGATGAAAATGAAAATAATGTGCCTGACGAAATAGAAAATATTGCCTCTACTAGTGACGTCGATAGTACCTAGACCACTATTTCATTGGGATAGCGATCCTTTCGTGCCTCAAAGGACAATTTTGATTCATGTTTTGATTCATTCAATGTTATGAGTTGAACCGTATTTTGAAATATACCACACGCAGGAAGAATTCACTACATAATAGTAAGATATTAAAGGTGTAACATTAAAAAACAGGTAAAAAAAAACAAAAAAAGTGAAATTGTGACAACCCTGTTGTATATTTTGCGGAATGAATTTATTTTGCCTTTGCTTCAAAAAACTCCGTCATAAATTCGAAAAACATAATTCTTTGGTAAGTTCTTACACTTTTTCATCATATTATGTCTATTTTTATCGTTTTTTATTTACTTTATTTTACGGAAAAATGTCTGGCCTATAGGTGTCCCCCATAGTAAATATGGCTGGCAGTTAAAAGGTTAATAAAAAAAATTATAATAAGGTAAACAATAGTCATCTACATCATGCACACCTCGACACAGGATTAGCTTAGATTAGGGATCTAATATTATTATCATAAATAATATTAGAAATAATAACAGCAAAGAAATAATATTTCTAATGCTGATTTTCTGGTGTTCACTAACTTATTGAAAACATGTTATTTTGTTTCATTTATGTTATTTCAATTTTCAATTCAATTTCATTTATGTTCTTTCACTTATGTCAAAAACATTTTATTTCATTTTAACATTTATTTAAATAAAAAGTGAGTAGACGAAAATCAAAACCTACCTAATTCCACGAGCTATTTTTTTGGCATATCAAAAAGAAATGTTTAACATCTTGTTTATAACTTAAATAAGCTGACTTTTAAATTACTTGATTAACGAGAAATAACATCAGACTGATATTTAATTTGGTAGTTAACTAATATTTAATAGGTAGAAATGAGCTTAGAATATATACTGACATTTAGAAAAAAATAAACATAAATAGTGGTTGTATACCTACATGTTGATACTCAATGACTTACGAGTGACGAGTACTCGTAAGTGTGCACTTTTGTATCTGGTCTCGTATGGACCCCGTGATCTTAAATAAACAAAAAACATTAAGCAATTTTTAATCTATCTTTAATCTTAAATTTGAATTTTTTCTTTCTTTTCTTATTTCGCTGGTATATTTTTATATACTTTAATCTTATACCGTACATTGTAGATTTTAGAAATTTTCTCACATTGTTTTGAGTTATTTTTTAATAAATTCCGCCGAAATGTTTCCAGTGAGGTTCTTAAAAATAAATAACATTAAAATTGTGTTTTTTTGGTCGCCGCTTTTACCGCAGAATATTCTTATACTTACTGATTTCTGAAGTATTTGCACATGTTACGTATCAGACAGGTATATCGGTGGTTACATTTTAACTTAATACGGAATTAGAATAGCCGGTGACTGCTCAGTTAGCAACAGTTGACAGTTCGGCCGGCTTTACATCTACTCGTGTGCGCTATCTACATGGCGACCGTCCTTGGAATTTGACCGTTTATCGATGTTTCTGGCACGTTCCAACAAAATTGATACGTTTTTTGGTGTGAATTATCATTGGCTATAAATATATTTTACTCTTTGGATAGAACATTGTAAAAACCGTTATACAATAATTTCGCCAACAAAACAGTTAGAAATGATTGTCTGAGATCTATCACAGCAATTACGCAAAATCCATACCACTGATGTGAAACATAATTATTGACAAAACATACATACTACTTATTGAAACTAAGGAAATTATCACGTTATGTTATAAAATTAATCATTCGATAGCCGTTTATCTCTTTATTTATAAAAGATATTTATTTGTTATGGAAACTAAAGTTACAAAATAAGTTCTTTGTTATTAGTTATAAATGAGCGTCAATCAAAAGAAGACCGCATCAGATTTCCGCAAACATCGGAAATAACATATTTTAATATACGCTATTTTTCTAGATTTGCATACTAGGATCGCTCTTATATATATGACATGTGTCAAATATATAATATATGTATTATATTTACTATTTATAATATTGTCGCTGTATATATAATAAAGCCAATGTGCCGTTTTTTCCGTCCATTCTGAGATGAACAAATCAATTTGTCAATTTTTCATATAAATAATGGAGATATACTAAAAAAACATTGCCGTTCATCCGGAAAGTCTGCTTAGTAATTATTTAAAATATTTTTTATAAATCTAGTCTGTGAAATTATTTTTTAAAACAGTTCCATTCATTTATCTCAGAATATACTAAAACGACACATAGGATTTATTATATATACAGCGATGATATGTATATACATATATGAGAACTTAAGACTTTTATTATCAAAATTATTATCAATTTAATTCAATAAACAAATTTATCGTAAAATATTTTAAGTTATAGGCAACTGAAGATTTACGGAATATATTTAGAATATATTACGTACATATCTCTAAATACCCGATTCAACACGGGAATGTTCCCACATAGTAAATCACTCGTGACGAAATTCACCGCAAGAAATTGGGTTAATTATCATTTTTTTAAATCAAATTTTAGTCAGTGTCATTATAGGATTTGTCATTCGTAATGATAAAACTGTAAACAAAAATATCATCTTTCTTCTATTTATTCTCTTTTTACGGTTGTGATCATTTGTTTCGAAATATTGACAGTACACACTTGTATAGAGCATGAATTACAGGAAATGTTTTTCATTGATTGTGGTTTATGTTCGTTATCGTTTTTCATAGAAGGAAATACCTCTTTATCCTCCATAATTAAACGTTCTTAACCATAATAACTTATCCTATTGGGTCGGGGTCCCTGCAACGCAAAAAACGTTCCAACTTTTCCTATCTTGGGCTTCACTCTCCATGTCCCAATTTATAGACAATGAAAATATAAAAAAATGATACGTGGGAAATGAATAATAATTAAGTACTAACATGAAAACAAATTAAAAACATAACTATTTGTAAAAAGGGCCTGGTTTTTTTTATAATATTCAACTTACTATTTCTTTTTCTTATTTCCAAAATTTCTAATATCAAAAGAATGATCCATAGCTAAAAGATGATTCGCAAATTCAGAATAATCATTGCTACTTAAACACCTCAAGGGTTCCTTAACTCTAACATCAAAATTTCTACACGTTCTTCCTAAAAAAATATTCACAATCATTACAAATCAATTTATTAACACCCCATTTTTTTAAAGAACCATCTTTAATCCTTATTATTTAAAAATATCATCAAGTATGTAAGAGTATTTATAATATATAAATTGTATCATATTATATAGGTACTAATGTAATCATTGTCAATAGAATTTGTAGTTGTTTTCGGGCTTGGATCAGAAGATCCAAGCCCGAAAATATATTTATATATTTATATAATATATTTATACGAAAATTAGAAAATTTTCGTATATCGTGATGATTTTTGATACACCATTTTAGTAAATTCCATCACTTGTGTTTATAATTTATAAAACAGAATTAAATTGGGGAAACAGATAATTTAGTGAGGAAGGTAATTTAAGTGTAAACGTCCAAATAGATAAACTTATTCTATCTCACCAAACAATTACAATATACTAGGTTAAACAGGGGTCACACGTGGAACGAGATTAGCGAACATAAATGTATTTAAAGACTTGCGAATGTTTTGGCGAGAACCTCATAATAATATTACATAGTTGCTCGTGTAGCCCCAATGCTTGAAGATTTATGTTTATTATGTGTTAAATGTTCTAATAATTTTAATTGTTATGGTTGATTAAGTCTTTTAAATAAGTCGTTCATAATTTGTAAATAATGATAATTATCTTCTTTATTGAAATTAACAGCAATCGTATTAACAATCACGAGCAGCCACCGTAATAATTGTAATAGCTTCGATTTCTTTAAATACTTGTTCTTATTTTTCTTAAATGCTCAGGTTTTTTCAAGTAATTTAAATTGGTTGTCCATATAATCCGTCGATTGAAGCTATGTTTTTATTTTATCCATTATATTAGTTACTATACGCCCTTCCAATCGTGAAGCAATGCAGCATCCTACTCCTGATATAAACTACAGCCAGGGAGTTTGGACTTTATTATTGCAACAGGTTGCGGTTTTGGCTAGGAAATGGCGCTCATAAATTCATTTATAACGTTCCTATTGACTGAACAGCCGAACGTTGCTGAGCGAAATTTAACTTTTCCCTAGGGATTGGTAGTTCGTTTCATTCAGAGGTGTTATGTATAATCTATGAAAAAAATACAAAAAGGCAATTCAATCTGAAAATAATTTGTTACCGCTTTACCAAAGCATTCTATTGTAGACATTTGTTGACGTGACCAACATGACATTTGTTTGGCGATATTACTTTAAATGTTAGTATTTAAAAAAAGTCAAATATTAATTCAACACTTTGATTATTTTACGAAACATTTTTGATTGGATTTATACGTTTTGATCTTCAATGCATGATTTTAATTCATTAATTTATTGTGTAGGCAAATTCGCTTTATTTACGACTGTATGCCATGACGACTAAAAGGAGAAAATAAATTAGTTTTCTAACCTAATTGTTTCAATAAATATTTTTATTTAATCCAAAGCAATCTTTAAAAAAAATTTAAGTAAACATACAATACATTAATAATTAATACATGTAGCTTGTGTCCAATCAACTTTGCTTAAGAGGCCACAGTACACGAATTTCGTATTTGCTCTCGATTTTGCTAAATTTAACGTAAACTTATTAAATCATTTTGCAAAACCCATAGCTAAACAGGCTTTTAATCAATGTTATTATGATAGATCCATTTACTCTTGAAGCATTTCCTCAAAAAAATATGAACAAATATATTGTTATAACATAAAAAAAATTATAACCCCGAAACACTATTTTAGTTTTCATGCAATAGAGTTATCTTTGGTACACTTATTCTCGTACATTTTCAAATAAAAACCAGATATTTTTTTTTACAAATTGATTTATACAGTTTGAAGAAGAAGTTGTGTTGTAAATTTTTAAACAAAGGTTCGATTTGAATGGTGTAGATTTGCATCGAAAATATATAAGCGGAGGGAAAGGGTTAAAAGAATAGGGGGGAAATGTCGCATATGTTACCCGCCGAGTCCTAACGAATAAATTTCCAAATTTTGAGGTCCGATCGGCCGAAAGGTACAGATTTACCTAGAAACTATTTCAGGGGATGGGGAAGGGTTAAAAGTATAGGGGGGAAATGTCGCATATATTACCCGCCGAGTTCTTAATTTCCAAATTTTAAGTCATATCGGTCTAACGGTACAGATTTGCATCGAAAATATGTCAGGGGGAAGGGAAGGGGTAAAAGAATAGGGGGGAAACGTCGCATATATTACTCGCCGAGTCCATAAGAATAAGTTTCCAAATATTGAGTCCGATCGGTCATATGATACAGATTTGCATCGAAAATATATCAGCGGAGGGGAAGGGTTGAAAGAATAGGGGGAAATGTTGCCTATGTTACCCGCGGGTCCTAAAGCATAAATATGCAAAATTTGAATCGAATTTGAAGCAGTTAATTATATTTTTAGCGGTTATTTACTACTGTTTTCAAAGGCTGATCGCTTTGATATGAATGCGATTATTAATTTTTGTTCTACTCGTATAGTCTTGTCTATGTGGGGCCCTGCTTTTTGGAAGGGAAATGCATCGTCAACTGTGATTATTTAATGATAATTCCCGACGTCTTGTTTTAAGACAGGTCAGTGATTTGAATTTGAATGCTGCAGCAACCTATTTTCTTATCGCTACATTCTGATTTATTACTTTGTACAATTTTTTTCTACAATTATTCTTCCGCGTCAATGAATATTCGTAGGAACACTGGTTGCTGATATATAATATTACAAATTTACAATAATCGAGTAAATTATGGTATTTTTAAGTGTCACAATCATAAGTTATCGACCATTTTCCACATCTCGGTTCACACCGAGGGCCCAGAATATGAACATAACGCGCTAATGCTTATTGTATTGTAATTTCAATCTATTTTTATCTTAAGACTTTGCATAACAAGTTCTGTTGCACTGGAAATACTTATTTACTACTCATAGTATGTATGTGTTCACTTGGCTAATCCTCGCTGGCGCGATAATTACATAGTACGATTTTCCGATAAAATACATAATACGATATATACCTACACTATTCATAACACTATTATAACCTTGACCTTACTTACCTGATTCAATGTTCCGCTCGTAAATGTTTTTATTAAATTACTAGCTGTAACCCGTCAAAAATGACGGAGCATCGAATCGCGTCTTTGATTGATTTCAGACCAATTTGTTATGTAGGCACCGTAAAAACTATTCCTCGTGTTCTCTTATCCATTCGTTCAATTTTTTTAAAAGAGGCTTTGTGATGGAATTTGTTTTGTAGAGTCCAGGAGGTTGAAAAGTTTCGGTGCTTTATACAGGAAGTGTCTTCGTCCATATGAAGTCTTTATATGAGGCACTTGTATTTTATGTTGTGAAATGGTTCTTGTGATGTAGTGGTGTGTTGCAGTATGATGTGTTGCAGTGTCACTGCTATAAAAAATAATTGCAGTTCTATCGTAAAGTTGTTGTATATTAGGAAAGTAAGTGCTTCAAAAAGTTTCTTTGTTGGGTGTAAAAATGGTTTTCTAGGTATAAGTCTTATTATGAATTTCTGAGCTTTGATAAGAGAATCTAAAATATTTCTTGTGGCACTCCCCCAGCCAATTATTCTGTATCCTAGTATGGATTAGATCAAAGCGTAGTTAACTATTTTTAATGTTTCCTCAGAATGTTGCTTAAATTTTTGAAAATATAAATTAATTTTCTAACACGAGCAGTAACGTTCTCTTCGCTTTACGTTAACACACCTTAAATTTTAATTTGTAATGTTTATTCGTAATCGCTACTCATAAAAATAATAATAATCTTTTAAAACACTGATTAATAATCCACCATATTATATTGGCAATCGGTGTGGGGAGGTACATAATGATTTATTAATTATTATTAAATATAACCAAAATTAAAGAATCCGTAATTGTGTTAATTTTAAGTGATGAGATTTAAATGTCATTTACAGGAATTATTTAGAAATATGTCGCTTTATTATTGCGGTTAGATATATCTGGCTAAAAGTCTCCAAGGATAGTGGAAGTTATTTAAATATTATATATTATTATTTTTCTCTAGTTCAAGTGGCATGTGATAAAACGTTTTGAAAATGTAATGTACTAACTATTTTACCATATCAAGTACCTATAGAATTTATTTCCGCGATTTCTAATTTTAAGGTCTCGTACGGATTCGTACAAATAAGATCTTAATATTCCAACATTATTTCCCATCATTCCTTATATTTTTTTGTAAAAAAAACTAGTCAAAATATTTTTTTGTTAAAAATGGTAAAATAAAGCTCAACTATTTTTCATTATCTAGCCAAATTAAAAGTCCCTGAGGCCTTAACCTCGAATCCAATCTGAGAGAAGCAAAAATTCCAGGTAAATTTGGATTCCATTGATGATCCATGAATATATTAGTTGGGAAAATGATATACGTATAAAAGTAATCCATTTTTTATTTGCCATAAAATGATATTGTCTTATTCGATCCAAGTAACAGCCGATGCGGGCTACGTAAGAAGGTTCATATTACGTAAGACGTAGTGTCAACTAAACACTCGACTACTATCTCAACTGTGGCTTCGTCTTCCGGTGATAGAATAACAGTGCAGGGTTGCCCAAATATATAATATTTTATTAAATCATTAATGTTAACTCCGTTAACTGCTATCTTCTACCCATTCCTCGTATTTAATTAATTTATATTGGCCTCATTAGCGTGTATTACAAAAAAATTATCAAAAAATTTAGGATGCATTTTGTCACGGATTTGCGGCGGTGGGAGACGAAATGAAACACTGTAAACAATTTAAACTTTTATTAGTTACACAAATTCATTGGACTCAAACATTACTGGAACACTTTTCCGTAATTCGCACTAATCGCAACTCGAAAATAATCCACTTGTCTGTGAAACACTTTAATTTACGCCGTTTCTATCGCACTGATTCGCTAAAAAAAATTTCCGTACGCAGGTTGCTAGCATGGATTGTCCGCTTGTTTTCTATGATTTTCACTGACTGTCAAAATCGACTCGGCGATGTCCCCACCACTTATATATGGATTGTTATTTCACGAATGTTTTGGTGCATTTTACATTCTCGTGTATTCTATCGATTTTACTTATTTTAAAATTATTCCAGCCACGAAATTACTCTAATATGTATAGTTCTTCTCGATTTAGGATCTCGTGACAGAATAAAGTTTTTAGAAAATGTGATAAGAGGAACCTATATCATTATTCAAATTCTGTGTCATTGTTTTTAGACAAATAAATGTAAGGAATAGGCTATCCTTCATACACGGACAGCACTGTTGCTACACGAAAAAACCAAAAGTCTCCAATTCCCAAGAACAATGTCCTACGTCAATGATCTTTTAGATACTTTGGTCATAAACAAAATGTTGGACAGTTTGGCTACAATTAAGCCATGTATTCACTAGGAGACAAATTGCCCCTCAAGATAACGCGCGGCATAGAGTCTACGTGACGTTGCAACGTCGCGCACTGTTCCGCGACGTCGCGCATAACATAGCGGGGCATTTCTACGTGCCGCGGCAACGTTGCCATGTGCACGGTACCTGAGCGAGCTCTCGGCGAGATCACGCTGCGCGTTAGTACCACGTAGTATGTTTACAAGTGAATGCGCATGCGCTGTATCCGTCAAGATGACATTGATGTGGGGAAACGAAATTCTTCTCCAACTCACCGCGCTCCAAATTAAGCCGTACAATTTTGTGGGATACTTCAAACCGTGAATATAAAAATAAAATGATGTGAGGGCCAACAGCGTTCCTTGACAGTCTTGCTTAGCTATGGAAGGCCCGATTATTTGTAATAAATTGTCAAAAACAGTTGTCATTCGAGTGAAATTGACAAAAGATCCGTCACTCATTCGAAGATCGCATAGAATATTCATCCTTCTTTCTCTTTGCAGTAAATAATTTCGCACCCACCACCTTTTTCTCCTCTTACGTTTCGATAAACTCGTTAAAATAAATAGATAAGCAGCTGTCATCATAACCTCATCGGGCGACATTTCCGCGATACGTGATATGTGAGTCCCGGTGTGTACACGTCAAATGACCGCGTCATTGTCCCCGAAGCATGAGCGTAGATGTTCATGCGACATGTCGCGCGGAATGTTTCGCGTTTTGTCCCCTAGTGAATACATGGCTTTAAAAATCAGGAAAACATTAAATCTTCGACCAGAACTTGAATTGGACAGATAATTAGACTAGATATTGGTGCACTCACCCAAACTTATCCTTTATGAAGGCAGAGTCCATTGGGCCAGCACCATTACTTCAATAAATTTGCCAATTGTAAAGTGGATTCATGTTTGCTAATGATCACGCATGCTTGCATGCATATACTTGATACTTTTTTGTAAAATTTGACTGTCTCAGCACAGATTATTAAAGACAGTCATGATATGACAATTTTCATATGTACCTTATAAGGATTAAATAGATAAATATATTATGAAGGACTAAATGTATGTCTCAAATTTTTAGAAATCCTAAATGGTTTACAAAGCGAAATTGGTAATCGCGATTCCCCGGATTGATATTATAAATAATAAATAATAATAATAATAAAATTCCGGTTTCATATTAGTTTACTAGATACATATCATCACTTAGTATTCATAGAAATAGGCAAAGAGAAGATAGAATGCTGCAGGTTCTTACACTAATTTAAATCTTTTGCTCCTTTCACATACATAACCTTCTTATAGACCCTCTTATAGACACTCCTCTATTTAGTTTTTTCTGAAAAAAATTGAAACATTTCAATATGTTCAAAGCCGCGTTCCATAATTTTTTTTTTCAAATGATTATCATTAGTTACGTTCAGTACCAACCCTGCCGACAAATAGGTACCCTTTGAAACTTTAAACTCATATCGGGTCACAGGCGCGGGCGATTTGTAGCACCATGTGATTCCTTAAAGTTTTATTTTCTGTATGTAACACTGTTGAGACTGTTCCAATTTAAACTTGATATCTCTAAATTTAATTTGACCACATGACAAATTATTTGTTGAAGTATTTCCTCTCCATTTTGGCGTGTCTACTGTTCGATTGGAGGGTTACACTTTACACTATTTAGTTCCTGGTTTAATAGCACCAATTATTGACCACGCATTTCTATAATATGTAAAACACTTGTTTTTATTTCCATATCTGTGATTATGGAGTTCTATAAACTTACCTCCGAAACAATAAATTTACAAGAAAGTCGTTTAATATTATTAATAGTAAGTATTGTAAACGTATTTTTGGATTTTTTTTAAATATGTGTACATATGTAATACCTTTATCTATAGGTATAATTTTTTAAGAAGCGTGTTTTTTGGGTGGTCTCTTCGTTTTCATGGTTTATAAAAAAATATTTATATTGTGTCTTACCTCGGGCTCGAGTAGTCGGAGGTTCGAGCTTCGCCCAGGGAGACTGGACGAAGCGCGAAGAAGTATGGGATATTTTCTTGGAGTATTTTTATAAGGGTTAAGCTGTGGTATAAGCTCTTTTCGAAAACGCTAAGAATATTAATCTGACATGTATCGTGTGTACGCATTTCTATTAAAAAAAATAAATCAAATACTATAATTCCTAAAGAAGTTTTGACTTTTGACTGATTGAATTGAAAAATTATCAAAATTGATTTTCGTTTCTGGTGAAATCGTATAGTAAAATTAAATACATCAGAATCAAACACACATAAACCAAAATGACTTTTTTTTCTTTTATCTTAAATTTTGGTATTTTTGGTAATGATTAAAACAAACGTTTTATTATAAAATAAACTGTTTAATTTTTTTCCTATCGAAGAATTCTTTTTCTGCTAATATTATGATGTGATTTTTCTGCTCTGTTGTCATAATATTGTATTGTGTATGACATTGTAATCATAAAACATATTTGTCAGAAGCAATTAACAGAATATTTATCACAATTTTTTCAAAGTGCTCTATTGTTATTGCTTTTATATATTCGTCTATGTTTTGCTCTTAATTAAAGTAAATACTTTATTGGGGGAAAGTATCGCCTCCTCCGACTAATACTCGAGGGCAAGATAGAAGGGAGACTAGGAGAAGGGAGTTAGTAGAAGGCAAATGTCCTGCCTGTGCAACATCAAAGAGTGGACCAGAATGAGACAGGTAGAGGATATGTTCCGGGCAGCGCAAGACGGTGAGATTTTCGTACAAGCGATCGGGGGGACCTGACAAGACAGAATGATAGAGATCGTATAGAACTCAAAATTTCTACTTACGTTCCCGCAACACAAAATCGGTATCGTTATCGAAGTCATCTTATTGACGCAACAATAGACCTTTCTTCTCATTTCGTTTGTCCGATTACGCAAGGACATTGGAATTACGGTCGCAAATTGGTCATTTAAGTTAGTGAAGGTCCTGTAATGTTATAAGCCCGAGATTTTCATTTATACCGGCAGAGCACAATCTGGAAGTTTAGTGTTTTTTAAGTAGATTTTTCCGGATACTCACTCACAATATTTTTGAATATGTTAAAATTTTTCAAGAACACAATCACTGGATCCCCAGAGGGATCGTCGTTATGTAATCAAGATATATTCAGATATTTCATAGCTATATATGTGGTGATAAGTAGGTATTTTACATACCTACTTTCTCATATAAATAGCTTCGTAATAACGTCTCTGTGAGACATCTATACTATATCTTGATTAATTTCCGGATATTATTCGCATAATAATTGACCATTTAAAGTGGATGGTAATTGTTAATTTAATATCCAAAGAATTACATCGATAATCTTTACACGTTATTCACTCACATTCTCCTATAAAGTTGTTACCAACTTGGTAGCGAGTCATTCGGCAATTTATAAATGATATATAAACCTTTTAATATGAAAATCACGCCTCCATCCGTAAACTGTAATATGTATATGTTTATGATGAATTCCCCGAGCATTTTCTGTTTTCGAGAAAACGTCTTATGCAAATTCAATTCAAAAGCATCCGTGTAATGCGGAAAACGTGCTGACAATATTGTGGCTGCGGGATTTCCAGCCACCTACGTCTTATGCAAACTAGATCGTATTTTTATATATTTGTTGCTTTTTAATATTATCTTAATCAATTCATATTCCCGATCCTGTATCTGGTCGCATTCGGAGTAAATTACCAGCGCCAAATCCCGCGAACAGAACGAGTGATTGTGAATCCGGCATCAGTCATTCATATTTAATGCGGTATGCAAATGAGTTGCATTCGAATGCAAACGTTTTCTTTAAAAGGAAAATTTACAGAATTATTTACGCTGAACATTCCACACTCAACACGTCTGCGTGATACTATTTACTCTTACCGTGTAGAGTGTCTAGACTGTCGACCTACGATGAATAGTAGGCTGACTGTAGCAAAGAATAGAACGGTAAAAAATCAATTTAAATAATTGTAAAAAAAATAGCAGTACTGCAAAATAAAGCGAGGAGAACAATATTGAGAAGAAATAGATATAGTAAGATCAGTATAATGTGCAGGGACTCCGATCCATTAAGATAAGGGGTAAAAGAAGAAGAAGAAGAAAATATAAAATACTGGCTATATTGTATTTGTAATTTTTTTGCTGATTAAATTCGAAGTTTTATTGTTAACAAATAAAAACTTTCGCGTTCAAACATAATGTTCAACTTAAAAGCGGACGTATACCGAGGTACCCACTGTATCACTAATTTAGATATATAATAATTTATCAAAGACGAATAACATAATAGTTTATTATTATTTCGTCCAACCTCACATGTTTCATCTAATTTGATAGTCATCATGAATAACCTCTACCACGCTATCGCCAAATCCATCAATCATATGAAATGTGTAAATCAGTAAAAATATGACAACTAACAGGCTTAATGTGCGACAGGAGAATCCCTCTTAAGATAAAAAGACAAATATATAAAACAGCCATTAGACCTGCTGTTTTATACGGGTCAGAATGCTGGGGGACCAGCAAACAACACCTAAATAATCTAACAGAAATGTGCATGTTACGCTAAACAAAGTTCATAATGATTACATAAGAGGTAACGTTAAAATCGCCAAAATTAAAGATAAAACCAAAGAGAATCGCCTACGACGGTATGGTCACGTCCACAGACGCCCGACCATGATTATGATGATCAAGTTGAATAGTCGTTGAACAATAGACGACCCCTCCCGCAGACCTATGATACCGTTCCGAGCTAAGGTTACAATCTGAACTTGAACGTCAATATTAGTGCACGTATCTTTTAATGGCGCTCCCTGCGGAATAGTTCAGTTCAAATATTAATTTTGTGTGTTTGGCTATTAACCTAGCAAAAAAAAGGATGGATTCGGAAAAGACTTATAAGAAGCTCAACGCGACGACAACATAGCACTCCGTGCTCAATGGAGAAAGCGGGCAAGAAAGGCCGACCCCAAGTAAATGGAACTAACGGTCTAGGAAGAAGAAGAAGTACAGAAAGAGTAAACATAAGTATTCTGCGTTGAACATAACTTAAAAAAATTACTGAATCGGCGAATCACCCTTCAAATATAATCGGATAACTCCGAGCGAAATCGGCCGACTAAACGCCCTTCAGTCAGGCCGAGTGACGGACTTTTGTTTTCGCATTGAAATCCAACTTTTATTGCCTTCACTGTGCGGTCGCACGCACACATGCGCGCCTTCCGCTACGTACGCACCCACACCCACCTACATTCTTACACGTGCTTTGCGGATAACGTACCGAGAAAAAATTGCATAGACGGATCGAATTTCTTGCTTTTTGAATTAGCGCACCCGTAATCTACGGCGAGCTCCAATGTTATGTTCTTTCTGTTATTTTGAAAGGGATTTGGTTGTTTTTTTATGAGCCAATTTTTTGCATTTCAACATTCTACATATAGTTTGCCAGAGTGCCGTGCCCATTTCTAGCTCTTAACCTAATTTTGGCTAAATTGTAGTTGGTGGAGAATAATTATGCTCGATTCAATTGAGTGTCCTGCTTTTAAAATAACACGGCATCGACTCTCAAGTAGGTATTAAAGTAGTTATTACCATTTAAAGTTTCTGTAATTTCATCATAAATGTTGACACTCGTAAGGCTTCATTTAAGGACAATCTGTAAATGTTGACGCCAATCATTGACAATAGAAACATAATGAATACTGAATGTAGAAACTCTCATGAATAAAACGAAAATATTAACTGCACAATATTCTTTCTTGTTTATGGTTTGCGCTTTGTCCTTAGATAAACTGATTCACATGTCAAAATGTATGGTGAAATTTTCGAAATTTTTAATAATAGTATCTTGTTTAATATTTGCTTGAGAGGCAGTTCCGTTTTATTTTTATTCTCAACTATGTTGAGGATAATTCCTTGGACGAAAGGAACAACTACATGAACTCTCCTCAAAATGCATATTTTCAGGAGAACCAAAAAAATATATAGGAATGTCGTTTGTTTAAAAAATATCTCTTAAATTCTTTGTTATCACTCCCTTTCTTTTAACTCGTAGCGTTTTCGTTTAAAAATATTTAATAATTATAGCATAATTTTGGATTTTTCGAAATTTTAATGGTTTTTCAAATTGGAATCAATACAAATGAATAATGACCCCAACGCGAACACTAGGCACGAAACCCGATTAAATGAGAAAGAGAGTATAATAAAAACTTGTTTTTTATGGGTTAGTTTTTTTATGTAATTTTTTCACGACCTATCTATGATGTCTCTGTGACAAGAAATCCAGCACTTCCGTTCTGAACGATTTGAACAAACTCAAAAATATTCTGAATGAAAAATACTGGTAAAAAAAAAGGAGGACCCCTATTCTCTAATCGCACACCCTTTCACAAGTTGTACACGATGATATAACAAGATAACGTACATTTAATTTATTTAAAAACATTAATGATAAAAATAATTATTATATTTTAAGTAATATGCTAATATTATACAGTTCTTCAATTTATCTATGAATTCTGCGTATCGATCAACGTTGTTTGACATTATGACAGAATCAAAATATTTTGAAATAATAAAAATGTTCTCAGGTTTTCACGACCGTTCAGAATGATGAAATCAGCCCTGATGATGGACCCTGCAATGTGATCCGAAACGTTGGCTAGAGAGGTCACATATACACGGCAGAATATTCCAGAAAACTATACACAGAAGATTTTGAAATATTGTTGTATAATTTTGTTCATTTGCCTTATTTTTTCTTTTTTTATGCAACAGGCTATTAGCCCCAATTCATGCAGAAAAACACTATACCCAGGCTTGAGAAAATCACATAGATGTAATCTGACCTCACCAGGAACCGAACCTAGAACCTTGTGATAAGCCTATTGGACTGCGGGGGCCGCCGTTATTTTTTAAATAAATTATTAATAATAATTAATTTTTTATTAAATATCTTTTCGCGTTATCCTTTTAAATTGATCAAAAATTCTACCGTCTCATCTAATCTTATTGTTGGTACACACGTTGATATTCTCCGAATTTGAAAAATCCAATTATTTACTCGAATACGAATGCTTTCTCACATGAGTGCATTCTCCGACTGGCATCCAATTATTTACTCGAATTTACTGCTTCGTTATTTTTTTTAAATGAAGTAAAAATCAAAGAGTACAGAATTATACCTCGCATATGCAATGTGTTGTTTCATTATTAGTTTCTTCGTTCTACAACTGTACAAAATATAACACTTAGGCACGAAGTATTAAACAACGAAAAATGCTTAAAATTCATAAACCAACCAGCAGGTAAACTCTTCAATTTTTGGCTATATATACTTATCATATACTGGATCTATATATACCTACTTTAGTCCTAAAATTTCAGAGTTTACTTTGTCTAATGGAAATGTAGAGGTAGAGAGGTGCTGGGGCAGGGGTTATTGTTTTGTCAATTTAATACACGGAATACATAAATAATGTCGCTCTAAGGGGGGAGGAAGGGGATGGAAGAAATGGTGAACGTAGTCGTGAAGTAAAAGATCCTCAAAACTGCCGAAGACAGATCGTAAGCCCTGTGGCTTCCATCTCTTCCCTGTTCCACGTGGGGGGCCCGGATTTGGGCACTCTGTGTGTCCAGTCAAACCGTGGAGGCTAACTTTCACAAATCGTGTTTAAATTATAGATATTATAAATTATGATTAAGGATTACCTACATTTTTTAAAAATTCTTTTTGTATGATATGATTAAGAATTACATTTTTTAAAATTCTTCTACTGTCTATATGGTTAACAATTGGCCTTAAGAGGTTACCTGCCTACGACCCGACAACTTGTGAGCAAGAGTACGTCCAACGAGTCTGGGGGTTGCACCACGGTTGACGTGTGAAGCCTCTATCAAGAACCTTGGTCCTAGCCGATTGGAAGAAATGTGAACAAGTGCATGGATTGTGTTACCCGATATTTATACCCACCCCGAAGTATTAAAGTAAACGTGAATGTAAAGAATGCCGACGTTCTTAATTAATTGCTTTTTTTTTTTTTATGGTGGACCAGGTCTCGTATTGGAATAAACCAATTATCATATTTTAATTTTTTTATTGGGCGTTGAACTATATTTATCCCTTGTACTTTGCGAAATGTACGCCGTATTGGTAGTAGTACTTTTAGATTGTAGAAATATTTGATATCGGATTGTGGATAAAATGAAAACGATTCTGATAAGCCAAGCCGCCTGCATTTCCCTCCGTTTATGAGCGTGGTTCCGCCGAGTTTGCGCAAATCGGCCCCCGATATTGTGGACGAATCAATTGATCCAGTCTCAATAAAGTTGACCGTAAATCAGTCGGGATTTATGGGCATCGGTAATTGATTTTTCAGTCCTACATCGAACAACTTGATATTATGTGCTTTTATTCATATTGTTTTAGTTTTAGGCAGGTACTACTGTTTTTTTAATCGTATTGTCTGTCGACATTTTATTATTGAATAGTTTTTAATCCGATCGAAGACGTTATTGTAACTGATTTATTTCTCAGAAATATATTACAATAAAATATTAAAGAAATCAAAGAACGCTACCCTGTACTTGATATGTTTTTACCGCGTTTTTGTTATGTTGTTGTGTCGTGAAAATATGTTTCCTTTGGGAGTGAACACAAAACCGATTTTAGCTTAGGGAAAGGGTATTGGTTATACGGAACGAATGAATATAGTAGATGGTATGAAAGATATTTATTTATTTAGCAAGGAATCTTAAGAGTTTTTAAACATTATAATAACGTATGAGAATAATGTATAATATGTATCTAAACCAATTAAAAAGATTTACAGGTGCTGATATACTACACGAGTATTGATAATAATTAATATAATAATAATAAATAACAAAAGAATTTTTTTTGCATTGCATGAAACATGAAATTATGTAGATGATGATCGGTTTAAACCAACAGGACCATCATCATATACGTACTTATGTAGTTTAATAAATCTAATCTAAATATTCAACGAGCTGCCCAAGAAGATGTATGAATGTGGACATGGTGATGATGTGTCAACACAGAAGAGTGCCCTCTCACTCTTCTCTGCGTGCCCTGCGGACATATTACGAGTATGTCTGTCAATCGCTCATCGAGCTTGGTAGAATTGCATGGGGAGGAGCGGCTATGACCGCAGCTCAGAAAACTCATTTTAAATAACTTCAATAATTATAAGAAAAAATGAGAGATGTTTAATAAATTCTGTGTTTTAGACATTAGACAAATTTATGCTTAACCTATTCTCTCTGCATAAAAAGACTCGTCAAAGAAACCCAAAATACTATTAGAACACACAAAAATAATAATAGTGTTCAAATCCCAATAACACATGATAGTTATGGGTAAAAAACTTTACATAGCTTCATAAAATTAGAGAAATGGGTTTTAATGCACTCATCCAAACAAACTTCAAACCAAAAATCTCTCCTCCCCCTTCCAGCGATAAATTTTCCATACAAATCTGTACCGTTCGACCGATTGGATTCGAATTTTGCCTAATTCTTTAGGACCCGGTGGGTAACATAGGCCAACTTTCCCCTCCCTTTTTACGCCACCTCCTCTCCCTAATACATTTCCTGCACACCGTTTGACCAAACTGACCCAAATTTTGCATACTTATTCTTTAGGACCCGGCGGGTAGCATAGGCAACATTTCCCCCTCCTGTTTACCCCACCCCCTCCTTCCGATATATTTTCCATATAAGTCTGTACTGTTTGACTGATCTGACCCAAATTTTGCATACTGATTCTCTAGGACCTGGCGGGTAACATAAGCGACATTTATCTCCTCCCCCTTTACCTCACTGCTTCCTCTAATATATTGTCTGTATAAAATTACACCGTTTGTCTGATCTGACCAAAACCTTTTGTTTTCCCCCCACAAATTTATTTTAAACTTAATCCTTAACCCGTGCAACGCCGGGTAGTAACAGCTAGTATATAATAAAAACATACGGATTACGTGTGATGAAATAAAATGCGCCGAAGAAAAACTCTTCGGAGTACGAATACAATAAAATTTTGCGTCGAAATAACCTCCATTCCAGAATTAATTTTTTTCTTTTATCACGTCATACGCCTGAGGAATTGCACCATCTACCCACCTTAATGCGCGCCTGATTCAATTTGGTTTCAAGATACGAATACATTTAATTGAAATATTTTGCAATGCAAATTCAATTAAATAAACGTGATGATGTAATGTGAGGACGTATCGAGTATTCTATTTACGGAATAAGTGATGCTTGTATCTTTCTACAGAAAGGCAGAGAGGATGGAGCGCCTCACTCTTCGGTCCTGGCGCTGACGCAAAAGCGTCATCCGCCTTTCAAGCTCTTCGGTTGTTGAAGCTTTTGGGCGTCCTCCAATATCTGATACATCTAATTATCTCAGGACGCTCTCTATTCCTATGAGGTAAAGAGACCGGCATAAAAATATAAGATTTTCTTTCATGACGTGCTTCCAAAAAATAACGATGCACTTTTTTCAGTCATGACCGTGAGACCTATAAACCACCCTCTGTCAAAATATACATAATATGTATGTGTGTCTCTACATGTACGGAATATAAAATATTTTATGGTGGTTTTCCGAATAAAACACCCGTAGTTATTTTCCTATTTCTATCAAATTTTTTTGAATATTTTTTTTAAGAAAATTCTTAATGCAGATAATGTAAAATACAGTAATTTTTTTATTTATAATACAACCACATATAATAATAATATGGTAATATTCTATGTTTCTCTTCTATAGAAGTGAGCAGCTGTTTAGAAGAGGAATATCACGCTGAAATTATTTAATGTTGATTATGTAGTTATTGGCATTTTTGTCTGTTATTTTTCTGGTGTTATCCAGTAGGCTATAATTTTTTTTTCTCGGGATAATAATATGTACAGTGACGCTCCGAAGATGTGTGTTATTCTTGAATTCTTTGTGTTATTGTATTTGTCCAGACTATCATTAATTTTAACACTTTAAATTCTTCGAATATAAGGTATGTTGAATAATCCATTTGTTTTAATACTATTTTCATTTTTGAAATACAAATTGTACAATCGAATCGATCGGGGATAGATTTCTTTTGTATGCCGCTTCTCAACTTGGAAAATTGTTTGTGGTAGCGTGGTAAACTTAAGGTAAGTTAAAAGTTAATTTTAAAAAAAGTTAGGTTTTCCAATGACAAAATATTTCGTATTATAAAAAAAGTAAATTTATTTTCTTATTTTCTTAGCGGATTGATCAATATCAGCTGCATCTTTGTGTTTCATTGCAATTTTACATTGTAGCCTATCTCAATAGGAAATTCATTTTCCTTCAAGGCCAATATTGCGTAACGCCTCGTAATTTCCATAGGATTACGATAGAGGAACCTTGAAATTAATATCATGTTTATCCATCATTTGATGATAACTTAAATTATTAAGGCGCGTACATTATTAGTAGATATGTACTTCACTTTTAATTAATATTTGTTTCTTCAATTTCACTTCAATACAATTTGTTCATTTTTTATATACCTAACACTTATATTATAAACAAAAATTTAATTCATAAATGTAATAAATTAGAAATATATAAACAACAAAAGCAAATATTAAACATATATTAAATCATTCATATCAAAGGTTTAGGAGAATCCCGTTTCGGAAAACCCTCTCAGAGACATGGAACAGATCAATGTCCAGAGCGATATTGTTCAGCAGTAGCTCTTCCAACAGGCATAACCTATATATAATTTAAAACACACAACGATATTCATAATATTTTGAGTACGTTCAAATTTTTCAAGAACACAATACTTGATTTTATTCCCAGGGAAACGCCATTAATCAAGATATATTATGTATATCTTAGAGACAAAATTATTTTTTATGTGAGGAAGTAGGTATGGAAGTCTTTTTTTGGATGTACGTAGAGCTTTCTTACTCAATGTAACGTTCACCAATTTCACTCATCTATCAATTTTTTTTACACAATGTAATCAATTCCACCCGTGATAGACTAAAATATCTATGAAATTTTTGATATATGGGGTAGTCTATCATGGGTGGAATTGGTGAACGTTATATTGTGTAAAGTGATCACTTTAGCCAGCCGTACGATAGGTAGTAAGCCTTGAACACCCCAAAAAAAGACATCCATACCTACTTTCCCATATAAAAGATAACTTCGTCTCTGTAAGATAACTACAGTATATCATGACAACGTAATTATAATTACTTTTTGGAAAAATATTAAATCTTAGATTTAACGCGTTATAAATTAATATGTACTTTTTTATTAGCGATCAGATTAACCATCCGTCGTAATATGTCATACTTGAAAATATTCACATATTTTCCTTATTTACTTAGAAGTAATTTTACTACTACGTAGTATATGATTTTGTATTGGTATTTTACTGAGAATCGTTAGATTCAAACAAATTTTATTAATATCCTATTCAGATCATTTTTTTTCCTTTGTCTATAATATAATTAATTAACACCATTATTAAATTGTAAACATTTAATTATTACTATTACTTAATTTTAATTGGCAATAAGATTTATTCACAAATGTTATATAAATAATAAATATTCTTGAACATTATACTACTGGAAGAGCACTGTCTGCTATAATACAGTAAATTACTAGTGTAGCAGGCAGGGCGTCAAATCAATTTAGTGTTTACTTGCTGCCAAGACACTCAACAACAATGAAAAAAGCTTCATTAAATTTTGTAAACACTGTAAACATTTGTAACATTGAACATTGAATAAACATTTGAATTTGAATTTGAATGTTACGTTCCATGCAAAAGAATGAATTACGCATCATGTTACTGATAACATGATCCAGTGATATCTGAATCTCGAAGTAGGATAACTCTTATCATTTGTGATACTTATCGAAGGCCATTCATTAAGTTCGAGGTTTTATTATTAATATCGAGGTTATTAATTACGCATTTCAGATAATACGTAAATAAATTGATAGTTTCATAATTTTCGAAGTATTCTAGACATGGTTTCACATTCAAATGGGTTAATGTGAGTAGTATTATATAGTGATGCAACAGACCTCTGCTTCTGCAACTACGGAAGTTCTGCATGCTTTTTGACATGCGTTTCTGTTTCCGCAACTTTTACAATGGAAATTTGATCGGAACTTTACGACGGTTGAGTGGAGGGGAGATGACGCTCAGAAGAACCAGAGAATCCAGAGAGTCGCTAATTCCACTTGTGATGGCGGCATAACTTCCCTCAGAAGGTGCCGAACTCAAATTGGGAATAAAGTCCAACCTACGTCATCATCAATTAGGAAATTCATCATTAAAAATAGTAGAATCCATATTAAGTATGAATGGAGACCAGCGAGACTCGATTACAAGTAACTAGAGTGACAATCAACTTTTTGAGACACAGTCACACCTTCAGGAGTACGAGAAAGATAAACGATTGCCTCCACATGAGGATCCCCTTATGTGGTGGAAATTATATTCACAAAAATATCGTAATCTTGTCATTATATGAAAAACACCGGAACAGATGCGTAGGTGTAAAAGCGGCCGAACTACTTTTTATAATAACTTGCCATAATTTTCAATATTAATTTAATAAAAAATTATATTTATTAAAAATTGTACTTTTACAAAAGTTTTTTCATAGTATAATAGTATTTAAACTTACTATTATTATGCGCATTTCGCCCATATCTATAAGTTCCCGATGTGCAAAGCAGTAGAGCGGTCATTTTGAATATGCTAAAACGTAAGTGTCCAAAAAATATATGTACTCAATGTTTAAATTACCCATTTACTGTCTGGCAATTTGACCAAAATTCAGCACTTTTTTACTCCCTTTCTTTTAACTCGTAGCATTTACTTGCTTGCTTGCTTGTCTGTCGAAAAAACTTTGGATCGATTTTTAACCCTTTTCCCGTGATCCAATCGTGCTGAAACTTTGCAGACGGACTCGTGACGACGATAAAAATGATCTAACAAATTTTCGTTTAAAAAAATTAATAATTATAGTATAATTTTGGATTATTCGAAATTTTTTATTACTCGCTTTCGTAGCGTCGTCCGACTCGAGCCCAACGCGTAGGTTAGGTTAGGCTAGGTTTACACTAGTAAACGAGAAAGGGAGTATAATAAAAAGTGATTTTATGGGTTAGTTTTTTACATTCTTTTGAATTTTATAACATACTAGCTGTTCTTATTAAGTTGAAAATAAATTTGTGGGGGAAACAAAGATTCGATTCGAACTGTATAGATTTGCATAGAAAATATATCAGGGGGAGGGGAAAGGGTAAAACGGAAGGGAGGAAATTTCTCCTTTGTTACCCGCCAGGTTCTAAAGAATAAGTTTGCAAGTTTTGAGTCCGATCGGTCGAACGGTATAGATTTGCATCGAAAAAATATTAGGGGTAAAAAAGAGGGGGGAAAGAGGGGCTGTTCGCATTAAGTTGAAAATAAATACAGTAAAGATTTGCATCGAAAATATGTGAGGGGGAGGGGAAGGGTAAGATAATAGAGGGGAAATGTTACCTATGTTACCTGCCGGGTCCTCAAGCATAAGTGTGCAAAATTTGAATGGAATCACACAAACGGTGTGGATTTGTATAGAGAGCAGACAGACAGACATTGAAGTTTATAGGTGTAGATTCTTTGGGCAGCCGTTGGGATTTACACACCCAATCTTTTTTGTCAAGAACAAACGCCCTGCCCATTTAATGGTTAATGTATATTATATGTCAGGGGGATGGGAAGGGGTAAAAGAATAGGGGGGAAATGTCGCGTAAGTTACCCACCGAGTCCTAAAGAATAAGTTTACTAATGTTGAGTCCGATCGGTCGAACTTACGAGTACGTAGTTAATTAGTTAATGCTACGCTGGGCTACGTGAGAGAAGGGGGGGGTCAGAGTCGAGCTATGTAATTCTTTCTTGTATTTATTTAGTTGTTATGCTTATTTCCAGTTGAATCGGTGATCGAAAACTAGTCTACTATGTATTGTATTTACTATAATATAAAGCGTGACATTATTAATGTTTCTTCAACTTGTCACTTGTCGACCGCAAGGGCGTCGTATGGCTTCGGGGCAACGCGAAGCCTAGCGGAGCGCGAACCCCCGGGTCGACGAAATCCACTTCGCGGCGATCAATCGTTCCACCTGCGTACAAATTTATATTTAAATCTTTATGTCGTTAACGTACATTCCATTTTCCGAACAATTACGTAAGGGGGTACTTCAAGACACAATGAAACGGATTTTAAAAATAATTATTTTTATCGAAGAGCCAATAATAATAATAATAATAATTACTTTATTCCGTTGTAATCTAGTTAATTGTACAAGACTCAATCTGACATGTATGCGTACCTACTCTTAAAACACAAATTGCAGCGTAGATACAAAACAATAAAGATTGTCATGGGGCCGCGGCAAACTTTGTGGCCTCCGATTCCTTATGTTGCCTGTCAACACTGTCTGAAATTCCCTTGATGCACCTGAATTGGACATTTAGCAACATTCCGAATTCTTTCATTCCCTCAACTTTCCGCTTCTATTCCTCTCGTTGCTTTACGCGTTCTTCCTTGTCCTCTTAATGCCTTCGCTCCTGTTCTTCCGGACACCTTCGTTCTTGTTTCCGCTTCTGTTCTTCTAGTTGTTTTTCATGTTCCTACTTATCCTCTAGGCGCCTACTCTCCTGTTAATCCTTCTTCTCCTGACACCTACGCTCCTATTTCTCCTTCTCCTCCTGATGCCTACGCTCTTTTTCCTCCTTTTCTTTCTGACGCTTGCGCTTTTACTCTTTCAGCAACTTCATAATCGCGTCCATGCCTCTCCACCATCATGTTGTCCATTTTTATTGAAAATATAACTGAGATATTGGGCATTTTTGAAGATTCAGACGTCTTCCTTCTAGCCGCGGAAGAAATATTACCCGGTTGTTTTCCACATTTCAACGCTGTTTTAATCGATTTCTTGATATTATATTTAGTATTACACTCAATGACATAGCTGTTTTGCAAATTCAAGAGTATTCTTATCAATATAAGCTCTATTTAGCATTGCTATCTACATATTATGTAGTACTTAATAATCTAGCCTCGTGGTGAATTTTATAATTTTATCGCGATCTTTTACACATGTTCTTTTTAATATCACCATTTCGCCTCGTTACAAAAGAATTATCTCGGCAAAGCTTTGTCAAATAATTGTATCAAGGTTACGGGACAATGTGTCTATTGGTAAATGTGCAAATATGTCAATACTTCTAATGACCACCTGCGTCCTATTTTGCATTAAATACGTCGCGTGTCTTTTTGGCAGATAATAATTTATTAAAATCTGCTAGGTGTTTTTACAATGTCTATTTTATTTTAAACTTAAATTTGTCGACACTTTATGTGCATTTTAGTAATTTATTTCTAACATCTCCATAAAATTTTACGCCCATAATGAAACATGTTCATTTGTATGAAGAAACGTAAACTCAGACATTTACCCAAAAATGCATTTTTTACTTTTTTGTATCAATACATACGAAATAAATACTCTTTTCCGCAATAATTTTTTTTTTAAATGTTTCTACTTTTTTCAAAGAAAAAATCTTACCTGCATACCGTGCATGTACGTTAATTTTGTACGTTAAGCCAAACTTCAAACAGCCCTCCTGTAAAAATGATTTATTTTAGATGCCTTTAGTGTACATAGGGACCGTCGAAACATTATATACATATAACGAACATAAATAATGTTACTTTAAAGATTTTTTCTTTCCAAACTAATTTTTAATTGACGTTTAACCATAATAGGACAATTAAACTATCTCCATGGCACTGGTAATAAAAATATTTATTTTTAAAATGCCGGACAGAACCATGAAGAATTTTTTGTTGAAAATGAAAAATGAAAATGTGGCTATGTCTGGTATCTAGTCCTGCTCCTCTTTATTTTCTATAGCCTTTTTTAATACCTTAAGGTTTTAAAAGCAGAGAGTTTTCTGCGAAACTCTTTCTTTTATCTTCGCCTTACTCATTATTTCAATAAAGAAGTTTGCTACTTGTTTACAGTTCATACTGGGCAAGATCTCTGTTTTTTGCATGTATTATGATAACGGTTTTGTGCATACAGTTTTAGTATTCTCTGCATCTACTAGTTTTATGACCATGCGCATCTATAGTATTCATTTGTCCATTCAGAAGTAATATCATTGCATCCAACTTGAAAGTTCTCGCCAAATGCTATCCAACGTTTTTCAAGTATCTACCTTTCTTACGTTTCTGATATTTTTTCATAAAAATGATATTATTTCTCGCGTAGACTACTGAAATGGTATGTTCGCACGTCCCGAAACAGTAAATAAGTAAATTACTATCCCTATTTAATGTCGCCACAATACTCATTACCGGTGTTTCAAAGTTTCTTCAAACCTCACACCGTCTTCAAAACCTTCACTGGCTTAAATGTCCAGAGAGGATTGAATATAATTTGTGCCTTGCAATATTCAAAGCTGTTCACAACATGGCTCCTCAATATATTACGGCTTCTGTATTCCATTTGCCGCATATAATAGGCTGCTAACTTTTCACTCTGCATCAACATCCAATACAAGTAAGATTGTTGAAGTAAATCGTGTTTACAAAACTGACTTCGGTGACCGTGATTTCACAGTGGCTTGATTAAAGTTATGGAATAAATTTCCAAACATACTGAGACAAATAAAGGGCTTTACACACTTCAAAAAACAACTAAAGCACCTATGTATTTAGACAAGCATACAAAAATTTATATAATCAGACCGTTACAATAATACATGTCTCCCTTCCAATTATGCACTCCGCGAAAACACCTAATTTTTTCTGACCTTTTCAATTATAGTTTTAACCGTCAATCACATAATTTTTCTTCTTCCATTAATAGTAAATAAGATAACGTATATTATAGATATCTCACAGAGACGAAACTGTATTTCTTATGGGAAAGTAGGTATAGAAGTCATTTGGGTGTACATAGGACTTATGACCTATCTTATGGTTGGCTTAAGTGATCACTTTACACAATGTAACATTCGCATTTCCACCCATGATAGAATATACCATGCTTATTCATTTTTTTTGGAAGTTGTATATATGTTCAAATTGCGTGGAAAGCTTTCACATATGAGTTGTAACCGCCTTTCCATGCGGCCTGTACAAAGCCATTTTCATTCCCCTAAATCCCTAATGAGAAAATCTACAATTGATTTTACGGAATTTTGAGAGCAATATACTTTATTGTGTAATGAAATTCATCCGAATTACTTGCATTACACTAGGATACGCCAGGAAATATTATTTCCAATTTTTTTAAATTCCTTTTTTACCAGTATTTACAATTCAGAATATTTTGAGTTTGTTCAAATCATTCAGAACAGTGCTGGATTTATTGACATAAATGGCAAAAATTTATTGACAAAAAATGAAAATAAAATGGCTGTGACCAGAGACTAAATAAAAAATAAAGGGGAATGAAAATGGCTTTGTACAAGCCGCATGGAAAGGCGGTTACAACTCATATGTGAAAGCTTTCCACGCAATTTGAACATATATACAACTTCCAAAAAAATGAATAAGCATGGTATATTCTATCATGGGTGGAAATGGCGAATGTTACATTGTGTAAAGTGATCACTTAAGCCAACCATAAGATAGGTCATAAGTCATATGTACACCCAAATGACTTCTATACCTACTTTCCCATAAGAAATACAGTTTCGTCTGTGAGATATCTATAATATACGTTAATTGATTAATAATGTCTCTGTGACATAAATCCAGCCCTGTTCTGAAAGATTTGAACAAACTCAAAATATTCTGAATAGTAAATAAGTTATTTAGCTTGTTTTGTAAAATTATGTTTATGTGTAAAGTACCCCTGGGTGAGTTCTCACGAAAGCTGTGCTATTGTATAAATCATCCAAATATAAATAAATAAATATATATTTATCATTTATTTATTTTTTACAGAAAGAAGGTTTTCTTATTATTATTGTTTGTATCGATTGGTTCGCAGAGGGCAGATATTGTTTTCTACTCCGTTAAACCATAGATGGGTTTAATCATGTGGATTTGACATGCGTGGTTGACAGAATTATGTTTTTTGAATTTGTACATGTTTTAAATAATTGTAATTCATCTACCCTATGTCAAATGTATACTTAAAATATAATATAATCTCTGGAAAGAGGTGTTAATACCCACATTTATTATTGCTGAGATAATCTTACTTAATTACGCCTGTGGGAGATACGTATTCATTCTAAAATATTGTATTAAAAAAAGTGTTTTAAATCCTTTCTCGATTCACGAAATTTTTGAAAAATGTTGCGCCTAAATTAATTGTTGTAAATCCTAATAAGTGGAAAATTGATTCAGTTTGTTTTTTTGTGGCTTAGTATCTCCATGATATGTGGTGCGGTACACCCGTATCAAATAATTATTTTTGTAAGTATTTCACACATTATTTTCGATAAACCTAATCTGGATTAACCCACTTACAGGAAGTAGCTTCCCTGTTATTGACTCGTGACGTTTTCTGACAAGATTGTTCCTTAGACCGCGATGGACCCACTTCCTGCGGTTTCTACAAATTCATTCAGCCACATTATGTATTGTACTTATACAAATTCGTTTAGTATTATTTATTGTGTCTTATAATATAATCCCCTTGATCTTTCACTGAACCTATTTGATATAGAAATATATTACAAATGTATAAGTGCGATAGACGCATTTGTATATAAAAGAAGACTAGAGTCATTTTGTATTTTAAAAACAAAAATGTAAATATACGTTTCATTGGTTGATGATGCCGATATTTTATAGTTCTGATAAAGATATTATAATAAACTGCAGTTTGTGGTTTTATATTATGGCGCTTATTTCAATTATTCCGAATGCTTCCTCAAAACTACTGAGGTAGCTATTGAATGAGCCCATAATATAAGCTATTCTAGATTGTTTACCGGTGGTTCTCTATGCAAGACTGAACTTTTATAGTTTCGGTTGTAAAAATATCATATTGTATAACTTTGCTCTACAACTAGGGTTGCCACCTTTTTTTGTGCAAATAAAGAACATTGGTTATTGAAGGTAGAAAAAAAAGTACATTGTGTCAAAATAAAGTACGATTTATTTTACTTTTTTATTTTGCTTAAAAACATATTTTTCATTACTTTTAGCAACTTTTAACAAATAATTATCATTACTAAACAACTGCACAGCATGTTTGCAGTCTATATTATTTTATTTAAAGTAAATAGTAGTAGCTTGTTGGTCTTGTGGTTAGGACACTGGCCTCGTGATCCAAAGGTCGCGGGTTCGAACCTCACTGCAGACTAGCAAGTTAGTCCTATTTTCATAGCACAAGCGTTTAGCTTAGTTTGAAAATAGTAAGAATATTGATGTGACACGTATTCCGTGTTCACATCTCTATTTTTTAAAAAAAAAAAAAATTATTAATTTTTATTATTAATTAATAAAATTATCAGATTCAGAGACGCTTTGTTTCTTTCCTCTCGCCATTTGCTATTCATCACAGCAAAAACTTTATAAAACCAATTAATCATATTTTAACTGCACTCAATCCGCCATACACACAACAAACAAGAAATTTTTACAATGACATTGACCATGTTGACATTTGAGGTTATGTTGCATTAAAAAACGAGCGTTTATGCGGCGATCGCCACAGTGTATATCATCAATTATCGAACCTATTCGGCAACAATCGATAACGTCATCTACCCCGGTAACTCTCTCGTTCCGTTTTACGCAAAAATTTCTACGATCAACTTTTTGTTGTATGTTATAAGTAAAATGAATCCCAGAAAAATCAAATCATGTGATTTAAAGTATTTTGGCGTACTTTATTGTTCTCATAAAGTATAGAGTATAATTACCCGAAATAACGTACAATACTTTATAATAAAGTACGGGTGGCAACCCTATCTACAACACCAAGATTATTTGCAATTAAAATCCGAACTACTAACAAGACTAATTCGTATTATACCTAGTAATTAAAATTTATTTTTAAATTAGATATTTTATGATACTTATAAGCATACATTACACCCACTAAAGTTGTGCCATATTTTCAGCACATATGTGAATGTGACTCGTAACGCAACGTACAAAAAGCAAAAATAATTTCTTATTTTCAGTTCACCAATTCTTCATAATTCCATAACGATACTATGTACAGTTCTTACATGCGTGAGTTGCAATATTTTTGAAGAATATTTGACATTCATGCCATTGCTTAGCACTCTATAGAACACATTTCGCTTGCATTTATTCCCAAATAATAAAAATTATTATTATTCATTTCCCATACATAACTTTTTAAATATTTTGATTGTCTCTACATTGACTTCTGAATTTACTTTTGTCAATATACAATTGTATCCTAACGAAGGGGCCATGGGCTCTGAAACATGTTGATATTTTCAATACAAAAGTGGCTTTTTATTACAATTAGTTTATTATTAATTGTAATTAAAAAAATCACTCAAAATTTAAATCGATGGTAAGTCTCTTGACTCCAATAAAATATTTGTCATCTTGGTTCATGCAAACAACAAAAATTTGGCACTGTCTGTTACACGGGTAAAATCCAGTATATTATCATATAGTAGGTAGTACAGACACGGGCGTACGCTTCACCTAAACAAATTTAAACAGTAAACCGCAGAGAGGTTATAGTTATTGATCTATTCAGCATATTTGAATTGTTCTGTATTACAGTTGTCTGTCTCTCTAATTTTGAGAACAGACACTGAATCACAATTGTGTTAATATTGTATATTTTTGAAAGAACTCCCAGGAATGACTTTCCGAGCGTTGACTTAGCCAATGATTCCTTGAAAGCAGTTTCGATTAATGTTTAATACCAGGCTATATAGTGTACAACTTAACTTGGAATTATGATAATGTTACTTACCTACCTTACCTACACAAAAATTTTAATCTCCTATTCAATTTAAGGGGTTACACCATCCTGGGAGAGTAAAATTTAGGGTTTTTTATTTTGTCTCTTCTAAATCTGAAACTTTTAATGCTTAGCCAATAAGTAGATAGTTAAAGTGTCGAAGCTATCGAGCTGATCTAAGCACTTTTAGCCGTAGATTAGGTAGTCTAGCCGCATGTAGTGTACTCGGAGTATCGTTGACTCTTAAGAAATTAGGAAAAAATGTGGAGAGTAAAATTTAGGTAGAAATTGTGTGATTTTTCAAGGAGGTGATTAATTATTTTAATTTCTTTTATCGGCGCTTATCACATATTAAACTGTTGGAATTAAAAAAATGGCCGTGTTGTGTATATTTCCTTAGAACTCCCCATGACTGACATGGAACTTCCCCCGGTGCACGTTTGTTCGAGACAGAAAAGAAGATCATGTTCCTACTCATTAAGAAATGAAACATCTAAAATGTAGTGTAGGTATCTGTTTTGGGAAAAAAACGTTTTTTGTAAAATTAAGTGCAATTTGACGAAAAGAATTATCTTAAAAACTTTTAAAAGTAATTATTTTTAAAAAATGGTTTATATCAGATTAAAAAATACGGATGCTACATTATAGTATTTGTAAATACTCGTAAGTACATTATCTTTTTTCTGTCTCAAACAAACGTCCATTGGGGAAAGTTGCATATCAGCCACGGAGGAATTTTACGGAAATAGACACAACACGGCCATTTTATGTTTTTTTTGCAAAAAAATTCTTATAAAATAATACAGGTGGACCAAAAGTCCGCAAAAAAAAACGTAGCTGCGTCGCGCATTGACGGTGGGGTGAGGCGGAGGGGTTATGAAATGCAAGAGCGGCCAGTGGAAATTTAGTGCCCTGGCGTCATTCAGCGAAAGACAGCGTGCGTTCTGCTTACGCGAATACTATCGAATCAACGGTTCTTCGACTCGCAACGAAAATTTTGCGCTTGCGTCGAGAGATCCCGAAAACGAGAACGTCTAAGAGCGTCTGTTCGTGAACAACCTACACTCTACTCGAAAGCGGTCCAGCGTCTTAAATATGCCCAGGACATCTTTAAATCGCATTCTTCACAAAGATTTACGTTTATATCCATACAAAATTCAAATGGTGCACTAATTAAAGTCTCAAGATCATCATCTCACAGGCTGCATTTTGCTAACGAAATATTATAGAGGTTCACCAGCTTTACCAAAAATTTTTTCTCAGACGAGGAACACTTCCACCTAAATGGACATGATAATCCGAAATTGAAGCATCAAAAACCCAAGATTACTGTTTGGGTAGCTTTGTCAACAACAACAACGACGACAACAACAAGTCAACAACAAAAATGTTATCACTTATCAATATCTACGTCACAGCATGTACTACTACAATACATTGCGTAGCCCGTACCAATTACGGATTACGCTCCCCCATAGTGAGAATGTGCCGAGTCTACAACGACTTGTTCACCGACATCGATATTTATCGTGTGTCTCTATACCACCCAAGATCACAAATCACAAGTGAACATAATTCTGCGACGCAACATTGAATGAATACATGATTAATAACTGAACATTGATTCATTACTGCAATGCAAGATACAAATAAAGTTAGGTAATACGTATACTTTATTATTGTTATTTATTTTATTATGTTCTACTGACTACTGTTACAATTGATATCTTTTATTTTAACATGCTTATATTATTATTATGAACTACTTCAAAATTATTTCTGTGTAGGATATGTTAGGATATAAGTTAATATGTTAATTACTAACTATTTACACTCTCATATATTTATATATATCATTTTCCTATATCTATTAATATTTCCAAATAAACAAATAAAATAAAAAAGAGGCATTATTGGTCCATACTTTTATGAAGATCAAAGAGGACATGCTGTTATAGTGAATACAGAACGGTATATTGCCATGCTACGGAACTTTTTTGCTCCAGCGCTACAGAATTTCGATGGTTTTAATCGATCGTGGTTTCAGCAAGATGGTGCAACGTGTCACACTTGCAACGACTCATTGCAAAAAGTGGTATCCAAAGAAGGTGGCATTAACTGGCCACCTCGTAACCCGGCCCCTTACCCCCAATGGATACCTTAAAAGTAAAGTTTCCAACAGCAACCCAGTGTCTCTTGAGGAATTAAAGGAAAAATTCGCGAGGAAATGCAAAACATTTCACCAAACACTTGTCAGGCCGTAATTGAAAATTTCCGCTCCAGGTTGTAGCAGTGTCAAAATAATCAAGGATCACTTATGAATGATGTAATTTTAAAAAAAAATCCCTGCTTGTGTACTTTCATAATAAATAAACAAGTTTTATCTCATATCACTAGTTTTTTAACAACGTTTTAAATGTAAACGGACTTTTAGTCCACCCTGTAGTTTAATATGTACCTACCTAAACAAGTGCCAATAAAAAAATTAATCACCTCCTTGTAAAAAATCACCCTAAATTTGAACACCCTAAAAAATCACTCGAAAAAATGCCTACCTAAAATTTACTCTCCCGGGGTGGTATCGATTTCATGTACATATATTTATTCCAAATTATACTAGGAGTATTTTGGTTGCTCCGAACGACACCAAAGTTTGTTTTTACTGGTTAAGGGAATCCTTGCCGATTTCCTTTTAACGTTAACGTTATATACGTTAAGATTGCAAAACAATATTTTCGTTCACGAAAAATTATGCGAAATAATAATAATTATTATTCGAGTCGGCGTGTTTTGTTTTTGATATTGAAAATGTTATTTCAAGAATTCCAGTCCTGCTCTCTCACCCCACGGTATTGCACGTGTCCTCCGGAGCACTTATAGTGTTGTTCAATACGAATACTGTGTAACTGTCGCACTGCGGTCATTTTTTGTCATCTCCGTAATACAATGCGGATGTGAAGATGTCGGCTACGTCCTTGCGTTAAGATGTTCTGTTGTCTCCCAAAATGGTTTTTACATTTTTCTCGTTAAATCTCTTCCGTTATAATAAAGTTGTAAGACGCGGAGACCGACGAATATTTTTATTATGAAGTTTTGTTTTATTTGCTTTTTCCCTCGCGAGTCGAATAAAATTTTCGTATCGCTAGCAATTTTTGGAATAATTTTAAAGGGGATATAAACTGTATGGATTTGTTTTAAATGTAGATACAAGTATTTAATTGAATCAAAACATTAAACAACCGTTAAAATTTTTTTTTTGAAAATGTCTATTTTTTTGCGCCTCTGACTACACGTAACCCCTTAACTCACACCCTTTCTATCATTATCACAAGTATATATCTTAATTATGGCTAAGTCATTTCCATCATCAGCTATGATGCTTTTAATTTTCCATTTAACTGTTAAAAAGTAAGTCGTTGTATTATAACAACAGCAAAAATACGTTTTATTTTTGTTTTTAAAAATAAACCGATTTTTTTGTGGCGTTGAGAGTGACTTTGAATAGATAATTTGACCTGATTTTTTGTACTTGTCGTCTTATAGTAATATTTTTCAGGAATATTTTCTTACGCCAAAGACTGTTGCGCATCACGTGGTAGACTTTGTTACTCTTGGTAATTTTTGTTATCTCCTTTAACTTATTAATTTATAACATAATTCTTAATTTTATTTTCCATATTGTTTCTAATTTTTCAACCATAAAATATGTATTCTTTAAGTATGTTATTTCACCAATTTAAAAAAAAATGTTTTCTTTGCATTGTTCTTAAAGTACACACTAGGACTATCTATCAGAATCATTAGCTACATGTTGATAATCTATGTTTAAAAAATAAAAATAAATATTATACCTGAAATAAGAACGTACTAAATCCCAATTATAATAATTTCGTTGTCGTCCGCCCGTCCGCCGTAACTTCTTGTTACGTACGTAACTTCTTTATAGAATAAAAACCTTTGTCTTCTTTTTTTATAAATAAATAAATACTTTTGTTTTATTGTTTTAGAAACCGGAATGGTAGGAGTACCGTCATTTTTGACGGGTTACAGCCAGCTAGTATTTTTAAATCATCGACAGTGTTGGTTATACGCTGGCGCTGGTAAGTACAGTACACAGTTCGTTTTCGTGGGAACAACTTCAATGCCTTCCATTTATTGAAGTTAGAAACATTCCTAGTAAAGTTCAAGCTGAGCAAACAATTGGACGATCAAATAATCCATGTTTGTATTATTCACTCGCTGAGTTCTAGCGCCGTCTTCGCTTATCACAAGTGTCTCATGAATGGAAATGTCTTCAATGAACTTCTGTTTGCAGTACATCCCTTTAATATAATGTTGATATTTATCGTTGTAGCTGGAAAAATTTCCAGTACTGTATTGCGTTTATATTTATTTCACAATTTTATTTACAAAATCCCACAGGTTTATATTTGCAAAATAACTTGTACTATAAAAAATCTAAGACAATTCAATGTTAGCTATAAAAAAATAAAGGCCGTTGACGTAATTTTTTTAAATTCTTTTAGATAGTAAAAGATATTTGCTAAAAGCAAACATCAAAATTATGACTGCAGGAAAATGACATATAGGGGGTGTTTTGTCGATAAAATTGTATTAAATTATTATATTAAAATTATTATCATATTTTATGCTTTTAAGGATCCGACACCGGTCACCGGACATATATTTCATTTGATTTTTTAAATGGGAATATCGGATACTTCTCTTCGTTACCGCGACTCACTAGAATGTATAAAATTCTTCATTTGCAAAGCAACATAGACATATTTTCAGACTGCAGATCATAATTAAATAATAACATTTTATTGCAATTAATAATATGATTATTGATGCAACAGATAAAATAACTTGATATTATTTAGATGACATTATGTTATGCCATCATGCACAAAATGTATGGGCATGTCATGCCTGTGTTTGTGCAAAACTAAATAAAATAAATATCAGGTGCGTGCGATTATAATGTTACGTATTCGCATTTATTTCGATTTATTGTATTAAGTATAGCTTATTTCAAACTACTGACTGCACGCCGCTGTTGAATATAGATTTCTTGATTAGATTTATATTTCAAAGCTTGTGTTAATCCCCATTAACACTAACTTTGAATCATATATACGTAGGATAGTTTCGTAATAAAAAAACAATAAATTTCTTTGAAAATTAATATATATATAAACAAAATTTGTTTTTCTGAATTTGCAAATTAAAAAATGTCACGGTTTTGATAAAAATTGAGGACTTTTTATTTTACACATAAATAATTTTGGTCAGAAATTGAATAATTTAGAATCATTCGAAATTAGTAAAGCATGTAATATAGTAAACAAAATATTATTAATAATCAATTAAATTAACTACTAGCCCAATTCTATAATTTTTTCTATTAATTGCGCCTAATCAAGAACTTCATTAATAATATTTAAAAATAATTTAAAAAAAAACAAGAAACAAAAGACATTTCATTCCGATATTTTGACAGTTATACTACACCCTGACGATGGAAAGGTTTTTCTGAAACATGTTGGTGGAATTACTCATATAAAAGAAGTAGATATAAATAAATAATATAATCAATATTTTTTTATTTATAATTTATTTATTAAAACAATTAACGGAAATCTCTGATTTTAAATTTTATGCTGCGGATGAAGGCCCCTCACCCTTGACTATGTTAACTCTCGGTGTCGGTATCGATTGCCTTTTATTCTATAATCTTACATTTTTTAATTTTAGCTGTACCTAAACTTACATTCAAATAAACTGCCATGTGTTCAGTACATTCTGATCTACAAATCGAGGCCCTACCTGTAAATGGAGTGCATTTCCTCTACAATCGGTTAGCTTTTATCATCCCTTTGACAATTTCAAATTTGAGTGTTTTTGTCAAAATTCCTTTATCTCTAAATGAGTATATTATTGTCTTTATCTCTAGATTAGTATCAATATTAAGACATCTGTGTGGTTCATTCCCGATCAAGAGTTAAATTATTATTCTTAGATAAGTGGTTGGCAAATTCTCTCCGTTCGATCTTTCGTCCAGTTTCTCATAAATTGATATCCAGCTGTATACCTACGCCTTTTCCTTCTCAAACATTGGCACCTTAGATTTATCTCTTTCAAATAGATTCTCCAGATAAAACGCAGGCTCAAATAATTAAAAAATAATGATAAAGCATTTCTGTATTTCTGGGTTTATACGCGTTAAGTGGCATTTTATCGAAATAATTAAACAGTTTATCAAATACTGATAAACTTTATATGAAGGCCAAAGTTGCTTTATCTCTAAAATGTACGTTTCCTATTATTTACTTTAACAATTTTATTCTTCCAATTATTAAACCTACACGTTCATTCGTAACTCACAACAACATGTCAACTAAATGTCACTCTTGACAAGACACTCTTTAATTGTTTTTTTTTTTCAATTTCTTAATTGAATTAATTTGTACAATATTTGTCACAGATATTTTAACAATTATCATATTTGTATCATTTAATGTTTTTGACATTTTTCATTCCAGTTGTTATTTGGCATTTAGCTTTTTAATCACACTTAAATATCTTCCATTTATTATTATATAGTTAATTAAAGATCCAAATTTATGTATGAAGACCCTATGGCAAGAAGTTGTTAACTAACATTTTTGTCAAAAATGAGTTAATAAGCCGTCTAAACTAAATAATTTACGCTCTTTCCATAGGAAATAAGTTCGGAACTTAAAAATAATTAGAACATGTTCAAATCATAGGGACGAACATGTTAACTAGACTTTTTTATAAAAATCAAATCAGTTACTAATGGGAAGAACATGTTATCTTCAATAATAACATGTTCATGCTATCATTCTGAAATTAACACGCCTTTTAATTTGATTGGAATATTTATGGTTAATATAAATTTTACTCTGACAGCACTGTCCTATATTTGTTTTTATTTGAAGACTATTATAATATGTACTTATATATTATTTTTCAATAATTTTAAATGGTATATACCATGTTTTGTATTATTAATTAATATGCCAGGAATTTTGTAATTTTGGATAATGAATGATAAAAACGGATAGCATTTGAAGGGTTGTTTGATGTTCGTGTTTTACCAATTTTAAAAAGGTGTTATTCTATTAAAAATGAGTTCCAGAGGCAAAAAATGGTTGTTAACTATATTTCTTTTAGGGAAAATTAGTATATTTTTTGTGCATAAATGCGTTTTGCTTATTTTGTAAATACTTTTTTGATATTTTAGTGACATAAATCAAAAAAAAATAATCTTGAATTAGAAATAAAACATATTTTTCAAAGGCGAAATGCAAATGTCTAATTATCTCAAAATGACTTGAATGTTAGTTAACAACTTCTTGCCATGGGGTCTTCATATATCTACATATGTCGGACAAGAAAAAACCGGCGGCCCTGTAAAGGGCCCTTTTTACCAACCTGCATAGGTTGGCCCTTACGAACATTTTGTATAAGAAAAAGTTATTTTTATATTTTATTATAAAATTGGTAATGTGCTTAGAATTGATAATTATACTTAAAACATAGGGAATTGTGAGCGCGAGCGCACAGAGGGGCACGAATAAATAAAACCCAGTTTATTGAAAATAACTGATGTAAATTACCGTGTTTATTTTTTAATGTTATGTTTTTGGAAAATAACTTCGGTAATTGCTTTGTATATTGTTTTATGATATTTTATATATAAAATATTATGAATTTGTGTAGCCAGGCTCGCCAGAGAGACCAAAATATACGAAATTATTGTACCAAGCTTGGCGAGCCTGGCCCCTTTTGACTGATTATGGGTGGTCCTGAGGGACATATTTTAATGGAATAAAATAAAAATAAATGTTTTTGAAGAAGTAATATGATAAAACTATAGAAAAATGTTGTTGTGTCGTGAAATACATCAAATAAGCTGATGGCTGTTACAATATTAACTTTTTACTATATAAATTGAATAAAGTATTACTAGAGTCTTAATTTAATTTAATTAGATATTTTGAAGTAAAATGATATATTTGGAAAAAATACTTTTGTTGGCTCTTATTAGCGAATTAATTCCAGTTTTCAAAATAACTTTACAGATCCATTTCACATTTACATTAATTACACTTAGAAAAGTTTGTGAAATAATATTACCAGCCAAATTGGCTGTCAAAATAAATGCCTTCAATAACAATTTGAATGGATTTGCTGTCCAATATTTTTTCAAATAGTTGAGAACCAAAGTAACCATGTGAAAGATCTTTCCCTTAAATATTCGTGTTCTTTAGATTTGGAAACTATTTTTGTTTTTGTGTGTCGTAACAGTATTCACATTTATGTCGGCGCGAAGGGACTGATACCTACGTTTTGCGCAGGATCCTTAAAAGCAACTATACAAAATTTGGTTTGGATTGTGGGTAGATGACGTGTGTTGTAACTCAATCGTATAAATACACATGTATAGCTGCTCGATTCATGTTTTTTTTTAACATGAATCCCAAAACCAGGTCCGTCACAAAACCGATCCCTGTAATAAGGGTACAAATTGTATAAAAAATATTTTTTTCAATTTTGTAGGGTACTTTCACTGTATCTAAAGGAAATAATATTGAAAAACAGTGATTATTAGTTATTTGTCACTGTTCTGATAACAACATTATTCATTAAGTTTTGTTTACGGTCGCAACGCATTAAGTGCCTTTCATATCTGAAGTACATAAAAAATATACTTGTAAGCAATAGAAATAGATATTCAGGACGCTGTTCTAAAGACAAATTTGTTCTTTCCGGGAATAAATTCTGTAGTAGATTTCTTAGAGACATCCCTAAATGACATTTTGTATGGTGATTTTTTATTGTTGATGAACTGAACAGCAGACATTTTTCAAAGAGACAAAAATGATCTCTTCAATTTCAAATACAAAACCAAATTAAAAGTATTCTTAATAATCGCTTTTCTTCTTCTTTTTAAGTGTTGAAACCAAGCTATGCATAAATAATAATATGTAATATTTACTGACTCAAGAAAATTTGCTACTCTATTCGTCAAAATATTCGTTCCCTAATCATAGGAAGTAAAAGATTGCCCTTCTACCGTCAATAGTATTGCAGGAAATTAATTTGGTTTTATTTTAATAATCTTTTATTGTGCTCTAAAATTTAACGATATTACACAAAAAACATTACGTTACATAAAGCACATACGCTGCGTACTGCCTTATCATGCTAAGCATGTTTTCGCTATTACTTGTTAACATATAAAGCCCTTTTTATATGCACGGTATCCCATAACTACGCAATATGGTCACAATAAGTAGATATTACATGTCATTAAAATTCAAACCCTAATAAAAGGGGATCACCCGAAGAGCAAAATTGAAAATTAGTTCAGACGGAAATGTTAATAAAAGCTTATTACGTTATTCATAAATTGATTACCTATACTCATAAATATTTATTATTTTATCTGACAAATTTTACTGGATTTTTTTTATTTTTTATTTTTTTTACATCTTCAGACCCACAAAACATCACATTGATATTTGTCTGTAGGTGCATCAATACATATATATAAATAAATTGTATTTACCAGAAATACATTCATATTAATTAATTAGAATAGATCTTATAAACTCAAATACAAATCAACAATACTATACAACAATACAAGAAAAAATACAAATATTACCAAAATCAAAATAAGTCTCTTTTATTTAATAACATATTCATTAATTCTGTATTTTGCCCTTTTTTATTAATATCCATTTTGACACGACATGGGATTTTATTTAATATTTTTGGTATGACATATTTTAATGTTCTTTGTCCATATTTATTTATGACCTTCGGTATTCGTAGTCCTTCTTTAACCGTAAATCTGGTACTATGTTTATGAATCAATCTATGCTTATATGTCCCATCTTCATGATATCGTGTAATTAGTTTGTACCACAAGATAGCATTAATTGGCATAGAGCCTTGTTTCTTGAAGAGTTCCTGTATATCTTTAGTAGCACTTTCTTTATTTATTAATTTTATAGCCGAATTTTGAATATTTTGAATTTTTCTAATATTAGTTTTGCAAGTTAGACCCCAGCTAGTTATTCCATACCTTATTACCGATTCCGCTAAAGATTGATATATAGTTTTCATAATCTGTATCGGAACATAGTATTTAATCTTGTGCATACATCCCAATACAGTTCTCAACCTCTTAAATACCTTATTTACCTGAATATCCCATTTGAAAAATGTATCTATGGTAATACCAAGATATACGTATTCATTAACTAATTCAATTTTTTCACAATTACACGATGCATTAATTCCGGAATGCAAGCAATCAAAATTATGGGAAAAATATTTATTTGATTAGTCACAGTTATATGAGGTGACCTTACATGCATGACTTTAGTTTTTTTGCATTAATAATTAAACCCATATCATGAGACCATTTAAGTAATCTTCTTATATTAAATCTTGGATATTAAAATTAAAAATCGAAGGTAGATTTTATCAAAATTAAAAAAATAAATAAATGATGGATGAATAACTAATTAAGACCTGTGAAAACAAATTGCGAAAACGACCGGGTTATTTATAATTACTTTTAATTGGCTATTAACACTTTTTATTTTCTAAAATTGATTCTACAAAACTAAAAATTATTCCTTCCTTGAAAAATTATCCTAAGAAAATCTAATTTCATTCATTCGCGTTCAATAACTTTGGCTATGTACATGGATATGAACAAAATGATATGTACATGGATATGTACAAAAATATATTAGGTAAGTTAATAGGGCTACGATTTGTATACCAGAATGTACCCAACACATTGCAGTATATTTGAAAAGCCCAGGATAACTCAGTGCTGAGTAATTTAGAAAATTGTTAAAAATGATGATGATGAAAAGTTTCATAATGTTGAAAATACTATACTTAACTGAATGGAATTAAAATGTAGATGAAATATAATAAACTTATGAAAAATATTTTAATTCTGTCAATAAGTGACAGAAATTTATAGGAAATATGATTTTGGAAGGAAAAGATATTAAATCTATAATTCAGTACATTTTAAATTGTAATCCTCGGCGACTGCATTCAAAGCATTTTTGTAGAATTTGGATATTGCTACCTTTGCTTTTATACCACATATTTGATCTAGTCGAGATCGTCGCACCACAGGCTCTAAGCGAATACGAGCCGCGTCGTCTAGGTCAAGTGACGTCACACGCTAGACCGTCGCATGAAACGAAAGTATTTTTGCAAGCGCAACTTTTAAGTCCGAGAACTTTTCATTGGTAGAGATATTTTACACACTTTTGTTTCATTTTACTTAAATTTTTATAATTCATCCATAAAAAAATGGAAACTTCTTCATTCTGTTTACATTCGGAAATATAGTTTTTTCTGCAACGTACATAAAGAATAAGTAAAAAGTGTATATAATGGGATTTTTTAGTTTTTTTTGGTATCACTTACACGCTCGTGCGTGGAACGTTTAATTCGGTTACCGGATGCAATCTACCGGAATCGAAACGGAATCGGACCCCGTTCACGAGGCGAGCGATAACGAGGTCCGCTAACCAGATGAACGCACCAGATGGCGCACGCGCGCCGCCCCAGCCCCGGCCGCCGCGCCCTTCGCGCCGCCCAAGGCCGCCGCCGGTGGGTGAACCCCGCCGTCTTGTGCACCGCAACGACCCTTTTGAACTCGGGGTACGTCTCGGAGAAGAGCGAATTTCAAATAAAACGCCGATCGGACGCCCGGGACAGTAGATAGTCGCAAACGTCGCGTCGTATCATACAATTATTTAACTTTTGTTTTTAAAAGTTTAAAACTCCGTAAAATACGCGTAATCTACTCTTATATAATAAAACATCTAAAAAATTCAATAAAAAGCAAAAATAGACATTTGAACACAATACATTCCTACAAATAATATTTTCAATCTAAACTAAACGCATGAAAAAAGGATGAACTTGATATTCTCCTTGTTTCTTTATAACGAACCATTATAACTTAATCTTAGTCATTGAAAATATATTTTTTTCTAGATTTAAAAAATAATACATTAATGCAGTTACAGGTAAATTTATAAAAATGTCACGGTATTTAAAATGTCTATAAATTATCATGTTTGGCATAATGGGGAGGGGTGGAGCGGATTAAAACACAATCGAAACTTATATACAAGAAAGTACGTCAAAAGTTCAACTGAAATAAGTTTTATTTATCGTGAGATTAGTTATTAAGTTTAGATACTTTTTTTTAAAAATAAATGTAGAAACTAATATCTACACAGAATCTGCGCCAAATCAATATTTTTAGGTACTAATTTCAAACCAAACTAAACATTTACGCTTTTTAAAATAGGGCTTACTTGGCCGTCCCCTGGAATGAGGATCGAACCCCCGACCACTAGATAACTAGGCAATCGTTTTGACCACTAGATTAACAAGCTTCAACATTGATAATTGGATGAATAATTTAACTATTTTGAAATATCATAGTCCATCCTCAGCGTTACAACCCTTGGTGGATCCTAGCTGCCTCCAAGAGAGTCCTCCATGCTGCTCTGTCGCTGGCTGCCATTTTCCAGTTTTGTTGCCCCAAGGACCGGCAGTCCGCAACGACACCATCTAACCACTGAAGTTTTGGTCTTCCGATACTTCTTCTACCCATTGAGTCATTAAACAACACCCTTTTTGGGGGCTCCAGACGGCGTAGATGTCCCAGCCAGCGTAATCTGTTAATCTTAATGAACTTGACTACGCTGACATTCTGGCAAAGGTCATAGAGCTCGGTGTTGTATCTTTTTCACCACATTTGACCGTCATTAATAGGTTCATATATTCGTCGTAAGATTTTTCATTCAAATGCGTCTAGTCTATTTTCGTCGTGCTTAGTTAATGTCCAGGTTTCCGAGGCATATGTTAAGACTGGTCTAATCAATGTCTTGTGGACAGTAGGCGTGAACTCAATCGTCCAATGAGACCAAAGTAACTCCGGTTTGCTGCAAAGATTCTTTTCCCAATCTCTACACTAGTGTCATTGTCGTTAGTAACAATGGAACCAAGGTATGTGAATTGTTCCACTGTTTCAAAGTGTAGCTGCTGATGGTTATTGAGGACTGGCTGATTCCGGGTATCATTGTAACTGGCATATACTTTGTTTTTGCCTCATTGATTCGAAGTCCTTCCCTTCTGGCTGATGATTTCAATGCCGAAAATGCTTCTCGAAGGGATGATTCGGATCTTGCGATAATATCGGTATCATCAGCATATGCTAATATTTGGACTGACTTTGTATATATGGTCGCATTCAATTCAATGCCCGAATCCCTTATGACTTTTTCCAGCGCTATGTTGAACAGGAGACATGCCAAGGCATCTCCTTGTCTTAAGCCGTTGTAAGTTCTATAGTTACATCATTTGTCATCTATATCTAATAACTGAAAGGAATATACGGTGATCTTGGCAGCACCCATAAGAAAAGATATTTCAAATTGATACTTGACTTTAGCGATGACTATGTGACATTGGGTTGAGGAGGTATAGTAAACGCATTACTATATTGTATTAGTCGGGCGAAAGAGTGCAAAATGCAATCCTTGGGGTCATTAAAAGTCGCCCTTTTAAATATTCATGTGATATTCTTTTTACTTCCTTTCTTTTAACTCGTGGCGTCTGCTTGCTTGTTTTCTTGACGAAAAAACTTTGGATCGGTTTTTAACCCTTTTTCCGTGATTCAATCGAGCTGAAACTTTTCAAGCAGACTCGTGGCGACGATCAAAAAGGTAATGGTAAACTTAATTTACAAAGAAAGAGAGTAAAATAAAAACTTGGTTTTTGTGGTTTAGTTTTTTAAAGAACACGAAGTTCTGTTTGTTAAATAAATTTATATGCTGAGACGTCATATAAACCATACCATGCAAAATATCGAAAAGAATTGTCTATAAACTTGTCATCTAAGAATGATGAAATTTCAATAAGTAGCGCAAATAATTGCGTGTTCATTATCGGGATAAGTCAAGATCTACATTAAGAAAAATATAAAATATTTTTAGATATTTAAAACATTTATTATATTAAGTATTTATTGTCTCTCTCCTTAAATCGATAGGCTTATGACTAAGCTGAACTCTTTTTTTCTGCTTCTACAACGTCAACTGCTTTCCTCCACTCTTCGCGATCCTGGGTCATGTTTAGAGCGACGAGTACTGAGCCGTGTCTCCAGCCGTGTCTCTGATTTGGTCTCTGTCTTATTTGAGTTCGACCTCTTTCCCTCAGTCCTTGTACATTGCCAGTTATCTTTGATTTCACCAATCACCTCGTTGAATCCTCCATCTCTTCTTGCAACATGCCCAGAGTTTTATCTTCTGCATGTTGTGGAATACCTTCCTTTAGTACGGAGTTTCTGAAGAATAGAATACAGTCGTATATCTTCATATCCAGGCAATGGTTCAGTTTGACCGAAGGAGAAGCATCTTCTTTATTCATAACTACGGCCTCAGATGCCCGGCATGTATCATTCCCTTCACGAATATAATATTTCATTTTCTTGATAGTTCTCCACTTCTGCAGTGGCAGTACCTCTACCAGCTGACTAAGTGAAAAGTAAATTTGGAATAAAATGAAGGTTTTGTTTGGACCGGCGCCTGCGGTTTTAAGGGAGAGGAAAATAGAAAGGGCTTATCTCTCCCGAACAGGACCATAAAACAGTCGTAACAGTAAATAATTGAAACGACATGCTTTTAAAACACCTGGGTTATATAGAGTATATTTACCGCTTTATGATTATTTCTTTCAGTTTACATTTTTATCTAAGTTTGTCATTCAGAATTTTAAAAAAACTAGATTTAACAAATTAATCTACATTTATGAGTATTCCTTTTTTTCTTCGTAAAATAATTATGTGTAGCCAGAGGCATGCAGTAAGAACAAGAAGCATGACTTTTTTTTTTTAACATATTAAATTTTGGAAAAAAAAATCGAAATTAAATATTTATCGGGCAGTGATGAAATATGAAATATAAAAATCTGAATAATATACGAGTACTAATTGTTGTGATAGAAATAGTACGAGATTTTTTATTATTATTATTATTTTTATTAATTTTTTATTATTTATTTAATTAAATATAAGGTACAAAAACATACATACAATAAATTGACATTTTTTTAATACTTTGTAGTCATCTAGGTGAGACCTCATCAGTGAAGAGAAGCTCTCGAGTCTGATGAGGGAGCCTCAGTTCTTATTATTATATATAGGTACATATGAGAGTCATTTAATAATACAGTAATAAACGGTAATTTAATAATGAAATGTTGAAGTGTTTTGAAAGCTATAAGTTTAAATGTTTTATGAATTTAAGTTGGATTTTATGAAGGTTAGTCA